>PVJD01004056.1:0-146372 GCA_004026545.1 Mormoops blainvillei | reverse complement strand
AGCCTGTGATGAGGACTCTGGCACAGGAAGTTAATTGCGGCATGATCCCAGGAAGCTAGAGTGAAAAAATGTGAAGCAGAGACAGAAGAGAAGGTCAGTGAAGGTTGTGTTTTTCAGCTCATTTCAACTGTGGACAACCAGGGCTTTATTCCCTTCAAGACCTTTGGAAGAACGTTTAAAATGTACTGCAGAATTGTCTCTCCCAAGGACAGGTGGTAGGGCATCTCTCCAAGTCCGATCTTCTTTGGAATATGGTATGTGTGTGTGCGTGCGCATGCACATGTGGTGGAAAGAACGTGTGTGTACGTAAGCATGCACATGTTGTGGAAGGAATGTGTGTGTACGTACGCATGCATACGCAGTGATGGAAGGAACACAGGGAATTGACTGCCTTATTTTCTAATGGGTTAACACCTTCATTCTTTGCAGCCAGTAACAAATGGGGTGGAGTGGAGCGGTTCTCCATATCTTGTACCATTTACCAAATGTTTTTCATTTCATGAAAGTTGAGGCCTGCCTACATTTTCCTTAATCTGCCTCAACATGCCTTATAATTTGGAGAGATTTTTCCCACAGTCTCATGTAGGTGATATGTTCAATCTCACCTTTCAGTGCTGTGAATGTTCATTTATTTCTAAGTTCTTTCTTTTAGTGAAAAGCTAGTGACCTCAACGAGGACTGCTTTCTTGTTGGCATGTTGAACTCCTGTATGATACCTAAGTACAGTAGTTTCCCATACCATACTTTAGTGTGCAGAGAAGTGCTGAATTATCTTCAATAGAAACATTTGTGGAAATCAACTTTTGCTTGATAAAAAGATTTTTAGGACTGCTTCTTAGGTTCTATAATTCCTAGTTTCTATGAGTGAAAGAAATAATCAGAAGAATTATATTAATTTATTCATGATCAGTAAGCAATAGAAAACTGAACCTCATAATTACAGTATTAAAAGGAATACTATGCACTAATACAAAAAATGTGGATGGGAAAATGATTGGAAAACGATTTAGTAATTTAAAAGCAAAATAAGAAATTTAGGAATAAAATTTATTCCTATGAGAAAATTTATTTCCATATGAAAAAATACGGTTTTTTCATAATTTCTTTCAAATTACATAATCAGATTAGAATAACTTTCTTTGTCATAAAGTAATTTATAATAGAAAATAGTCTCTTGGGTCAGTAAAATTAATTTTAGAGTAATAAAACAAAATTATTGCTGGAAACATTCAAATATTAACTTGTTCTTTATTCTTTTTGTTTTCAAAATGGCTAGTTTATAATATTTCTCCAAACATTATGATTTATCATTTTTTTTATGTTTTCAAAGTTGGCATGCAGGATTGCCTGTGTAGCAGAATCAACTTATTTTACTTTGAAATGAAAAAGGGCTTAGGTGTAAACAGCTGCTTCAAAGTAAGAGATTTATGGGATTTAAGAGCTTATTTTTTTGCAGCACTAACAAGAAAAAGATACTCTAAATAATAATTGAAAAACATATAGAAATATGCAACCACTAGTATGTATTTAAAAGTCCATATTCAGTTTTTTCTTGGAACTTTTGAGTAACACAAGTTTGTGTGTGTGTGTGTGTGTGTGTGTGTGTGTGTGTGTGGATATCGTGGACTCAAATAATTAAACTACACATATTCTCATGAGTACAAACCTTTGACTTCATCTGAGCATGTGTGTCCTATGGAATTAGGTTTTAAGGCTATAGCAGCTCGGAATCATTTATAAAGTTCACTGACCTCTTTATCAACAAGGCACCTTATAAACCTACATCATGACATGATAAAAAATAGACATGCAAGTACTGTCATGTCTATTCTAAAAGTGGAGCCCTTGAATTACAGATTATAATTAGAATGAGACACTAAATGATATTTAGGGCCATTTGCAGGGCTTACTTCCTGAAATACATGCCTACCAAGTGATTATGGTCATATGTTTAGTATCTACTTGGTTTTAAGGATCCAGTTATTTTCATACCCACTGTTCAGGGCAACACCCCCCCAAGCTACATCGTCAGCATACTATTGACTATCACTATTTCCCTGATCACCGATAGCATCTGTTCCTCTTCCTGTACAATGTTTTTCACATGAAGTTATCGGAATATTAGAACTTTAAACTTAGAAGAAAATTCTAAAATTTTCTATGTGTGTGGAGTGCTTTTCCATTTCCAAATCAGTTAGGTATGTACAGTGCTAATAAATGTTTAGCAATCAGCTGTCTTGGGGAAAAACAGCAAACTGATTTAAAGTATTTGACAATTTCTATGATGTAAATACTTTCACCACAGCCAGTTTCAATTTTCCATCATGATGGCTTCACTGAATGTGGTGTCATTGATATATTTCCACCAGAGATGCAATACACGTAAATGACCTCAAGAGCATAGATAATAGTAAGATACTTACAAGTGATGAGTTTTGAATATTTATTGCCTTTTTTTTAATTGAGTTTGATTGTACACTTATATGATTTAACGTTTATTATTGTCTGTGTTTAATAATAGGCTTGCAAAGTTCCTAAAAATTTAACAAGTGGCTCTCATCAGCTTGTATGAGCCAGCTCCAGTACCCCACTGGGCAATAAAAATGTTTTTATTACTGGTTGCAGATGAGGAAATAGGAGTTCAAAAGAGGTAAATAAAATGAACATGCACTGGTCACCTATTTGAGATCATGAGTGGTGTTGGAAATAATAAATTATAACTCATATAACCCTTAAAACAACTCAATGAATCAAGGAATATTATTTCCGTTTTACAGATGCAGAAACAGAATTTTCCAAAAGCCACAATGCTATTTGGTGACAAAATCTGAATTAGACCTCAGGTTCTCTAACTCTCTGGACTGTCACTGCTGTTTGCACTAATGCCTCTTGCACTCTAGGCTTCCACATAAACTGTGGAAGACCACCAAAGGCCCTCAGATCAGACACTGTGTCATAAAGCAATGAACACATGCCTCTTAAAGCACTATTTTTTCAGTGGTGAATATGGCCACAGGTTTCAAAAAATATATATAGACAGCGGATAATTATGACTACATTGATCTGATTTCAGAAATAAAGATACTATTTTTAAATGTTTAGTAACTAAAAAGGTTAGGTAAAAATAAGAAATATTTTTCAGAAGGAAATATATCAGAGTACAGTAGTTATAATATTGAACGGTATAATGTAATGATGGAACTCTTCAGAAATTGTAATTAATTACTGTTTAACGGCTCAGTACTGCGAGGACCAATGGCTCAATACAGAGAGGAGACGGAAGATACAGATATTCAATAAAACAGTGTCTAAGGTGAGTTATTTTTGCAGGATCAGAAACTTACTAACATTTTTATTGTTTGTTGCTTTTAGTTGGGCAACAACAACAAAAAGTAAACAACATAAAGCAAGCTGATCTCCATCAACACTGATAGATTCTTTGCAGTTGCTTTGAAGATTAATATAATGTGATATTACCACATAGTATTACTCAAAAAGGCCTAGTGACAATGATTAAGAAAATAAAGATATTGAATAACAGTAAAAGAGTTTAATTATGATTAAGGTACCTTGTAATAACAATGAAAATAGATTTATTTTTTATTTTAAAAAATCTTTAATGTATTTTTTTCCCATTACCATTTAATCCCCTTATACCCCTCCCCCCAAAAAAAATGGATTTAGACATTGAAGATCCACCTTTTAGGAAGACTCATTCCTTTTAGGAACTTTTAGGAAGTTCAGTCTATACTGAACTACCATCATAATTAATTTTCTTCTTCTAAATCATATCACCAAAAGCGGCATTTGGAACAAACGTCAAATTTGAACAGAGATTCCTTTGCTTTTTTTTCGTCCCTGTCCTTCACGGCCGCCACGGGCAGAAGAACGGCCTTCAGGGCGATGCACAGCAGTGTTTCTAAGTGGGTAGCTCCCTGCCTTTTCTCAGGGCGCCGGCGGCTCTCTCACACATTGCCACCTGCATGAACCGATTCAGAAGGGGTCTGAAAGACTGGGCCTTGTCACTTGTCTCACCTCTCTGCCTGCTGAGATGTTTTGATGCCTGACAAACACTGAGAAGTGAGAGTGACAAGTGGCCATCACCTACTGTCTCAGAGATCTCCTGTATGGACAAAGCCTGAATATGGAGCTGAACACGCCTCCATCCCACTCCCAACTTAGAGAAAACAGAACCCAATGAAACTAAAACTGCTAAGTGAATTATGTACAAAGTACATAAACTAGGAAAAGAAAGTACCATGCCTAAAGGAATGTGAAAACCTGAGAAGGTAGATTACATAGATTTTTATGTTGATTTGTTTCTAGTACCTTTATACTGGCCTTTTTGTTTCACTAGTAAACTGTACAGTTGTGTCTAATTTGTACACAAATTAGATTCTCGCTCCAACAGTGTTCTAGTTGTTCTACACTTTGGAATTCATTATTATAAGGCAGACTCACTATGAATCTTATCCATGGACAGTTATTATTGGAAGGACAAGAAACCCTAATTGAAACACTTTAACATTTAGCATAGTCCTCCACTGTGCATCTGTGACAATGCATGGATTAGATATTTACTGCGGGGTTTATACTATTTTACCTCAGTGTTACAATTACTTCTCTGCCTCTTTGGTCCAAGATTCAGAAAGCTAAGCCAGGGTAGCCAATGTCTGAGTTATTGTCTGGCGATTAACCCAAAAAACATCAAAGAAGCTTCTTTCCACAGCTCCTTGCCTTCTTCCATTTCCTGTCCTCTGCCGCCTTCACACTAATAAAATGTAATAGAGACCGGGGGGAAATTTATCTCTCTCTTTCTAAGCACGTCTTATATATTTGTCTGAGTCTCTAGGCATTATAATAATGGGCACTTCCAAAGAAACTAGAGATGAAATGAGATATCTAAATCAATGTCCAGAATACCAGAACCATTATTACTTGATATGAGACAGAAAAGCAGGTCATATTTTTGAACCTGTTCCTAAGGATTAAAAAAAAGGAAACACAAAAAACTCTTGTGTTTTAACAAGTAAGAAGAGACAAGCAGAACAGTGCTTAGGGAAGGCGTCTGGTATATGAGAGTGAAGTATGGGGGCCCAGAACAGGACCTAGAATCAGACTATACCAGGTACAAGCCCCTACTCTACTTCTCATTGTGTCTGGGAACCTTGAGCGAGTCACGTAACTCTGTGTCTCAGTTTCCTCAACTTTAAAATTGAGATAATAGTATTCAATCCAGTGATTCTTAATAAGATTAGATGAATTGAAATAAGGTGCTTTATTAAGTGAACAATATTAACTGTAATTATATAATACATCATGTTTAAATACCTCCTTTTAGCCAATTGTATAGAATAAAAGGATATATAGTTTTTCCTATCAGATAATTATGAGGATTAGATAAATACTTATTAATTTAATGAAGTTGATGCCCACCTGAATAATTGGGACATTACATAGTTGTAATTATTAATCACATTGGTTTATCAAATGTTACATGTAATACTGTGGTAGACATGTTAGGAGTAGGAAACTTTTATTAATTATATTTGTAGCTGGTTCTAAGAGATGAATTTATCAATATTTTGGTTATTCCAGTTTTGTAAAAAAAAACAAAACCATAGTTAAACCTATTAAAATATGTGACATATACCTTCTTCTTGAAAAAAACTATGTAGTATTAATATTTTACCTTTAAAAATTTTAGTATAAATTGTTTAGGATTTTATTCCATTGGTTCAGAGTTTAAAAGTAATACATTTAAATTCTGGCAAAAACAAAAAAGCCACTTATTAAAAGTGCTCAATAAGATCTAGAATGACAATAGCATTTTATTTTCTGATTTTACATAAAAGGAATTTGTCAGAAAAAGATAATTACTATCTGGGCCCAAATCTCACATTTTCTAGCATGTAGTAGGCATTTGATATGTTTTTAAAAATAAATGAAAACATACATATAGAAAGAGATCTCATGTTATCCCTGATTCCAGAATTTAATGCTTGTTACTATAAGCTTTAAAGTACCAATTTTAATTTAATGTACAATGTTACAAGATAAATATAGACAATATCAACAATTTATAAAATAACATTGGATCCCCTTTTTAAAAACAGACTTTAAGCTTCCTGAGGACAGAGATGACACCTCTTGTTTGCAGTGCTCTCCCAAGTGCCCTGAATAATATGGGTTACAGTTAAGTGCACAGTAAGTACATCTGTTGTACTTGATGCTCTCTTATTGGGCTAGAGGAAGTAGGCATTTGTCTTCACATCCAAAATAAAAAATAGAAGAAAACAAATCAAGAAGGACTAATGAGAATAATAATTTTGAGATATGCTTATGTTCTTTTTTCCTATTCTTTCTTGTAGGAATATGGATTTTTGAGAGGGCACCGAATGCATAATTTAGTTATATTTTTTATTCTTGTTATTCTCTTGATTAATGAATATTAGAATTTCAAAGCATTTAGACCACCCAAAGGGGTGAATGTTAGGCAGTAACATAAGTACACAAGGCTAATAAAAATGCTTGCTTTAAAATTTTTCCAAAGGTTGTTTTTTGTTGTTGTTTTTTTTACACTTTACATTTAAGATAATTCATTCATCGCTTGGATTATTTTAAGATGTTGATTTTTTAAAAAACATAATAACATGATAACAATAGCTTTAACAATAACAACACACCTACCATTTATTAAGTGATTGCAATGGGCCAGGCAATGTCCTAAACGCTTTCCATGTCCAGCTAGGCTGGCCATCAGAGCAATCATGCAACTGGACACAAGTTACTTCCATTTTACAGACAAGGAAACAGTCAGAGAGAAACTGACTTGCTCAAAATCACACAGCAAGCAAGTTGCAAAGCCAAGTGGTAAGCCCAGGACATCTGTTTTCAACCCTCATTATCTGACGAAATCAAAGCCTTTATAAACTTTATAAATCATATCATAAGAATTATATACAAGTTATATGCAAATATAGGATTAACACTCCAGTTCAATGAACAACTATTTAAGGACCACTTTGACAAGTATAAAATTCTGAGATGTCCTAAATTATATTACAGCAGGCTGGAAGGTGGAAGGAAGAGACGAGAGAAGTTAGTTAACTGCAAGCTAAAACAATAAAAGACACCTTAAATTCCTGAATGTAAGCTGAAATTTTGCATTAACTTCCATGCATCTATTTCCATAATTATCCACATAGCCAACCACCAGGCGCTGCCTCACTTGCTGACTCACGAACTTTCAGTACTGTTGCCCACAACCGATGCCAAAGAGCAAACCCTTCTTCCTTGTGGACGATGCACCTGTCCAAGAGCTAGCCCTACTTCATCTTCTCCCCGCCTCCTTTATCTATAGCCAATGTAAGTTGTTTCAAAACAACCTACATCTTTCTTCCCCAGACAGTGTATAAAAGAGCACCACCAGCTCTGGGACTGTGGGCATACTGTCTTCTCCATCTGGCCCCACTGCTAGTGGTTTAGGCTGCATGCCCAGGACCAGCTCCTTTCCTGGCTAGCATTTTGCCCAACAAACCCTTTCAGAAAAGCTTTTTAGCTGCAAAGATTTTTGTAACAATTTAAAAACAGCTTTCCCTCGAGGAAGTATAATCACAAATAATAAAGTTGCCAAGAATTTGGGAAAAAATGTTATATCCTTTTGTTTTTGTGTCAGTCGTGGAAATAGAAACTCCTCTAGGTGTTTTAAACAGAGGGGACTTAATATAGGGAACTGGTCACAAGGTGTTGGAAAGGCTGGAGATTAAAAAAAAAAAGCAGCGATGTAGTTACTCAGAGATTAGTGACTACATACTGTCACTTCCAACTGGGTATGGGAGCAAAGGAGGAAATGCTGTTACCCAGGGCCCACACTCACTGTAGCTAGGATTGCTAGAGCACGCACTGGTGCAGCAGGGCCATTGGGACCACAACAGTCACTACCCTGCAGAAAACCAGGACCCCAGGAAGCTATAGTCACCTGCTCCATCGCAGCTTCCTGTAGGACCAGAAAAAGGCTGCCAGAGTTCGCACCGCTTTGCCACCCCTGAAACCATCTTCTAAAGCAGGAAGCCTAGCTCCACATGCCCTTACTGCTGCTGCGATGGCCCAGGATGCTGCCGGAAATGGAAAAGGGAAAGTGGCTTATCCTTTTCTGCCACCTTACACCTCCTGCCAGTGTCTCCCATTGACAGGACTAGGCTGTAGCCATGTGGCAAGGGAGTCTGGGGAATAGAGATGTCAAGAGTTCCAGCCCCCAGGGATACAAAGCAGAGAAGGTCAGAGGTGACAGGCAATTTTCCATTGTAGCATTTAGTTTTAGAAGCAACAGAAACCATTTAAAAATGGATATATAATATTTTATAATATATATTAATGTATCTATTTCTCAATAGTAGAATAACAGCCAAGGTTATTAGTTGGCAACAATAGATTCCATTGTACTTAGTTTAAGCAGAAAAGTAAGTCATTAAAGGGTATTCTGTACAGTCCAAAGAGCCTCTGAGAGGGCTGTGAAGTTGGGCTTCTGGCGTGTTTGGTCAGGTAAAACCCCCACGCTATACTGAGGGGCTGCTCTAGCAAAGGTCTCTTGCCACCTTTGGGCACAGACACCTTGCTGGGCACTGCTGACACTGTACATTAAACATCAAAATCTCCTTTACTGCATAAAACCAATTGTCTCCTACTGTCCAGCCTCATCAAAAAAAATGGATTCCACATGATGCCTGAGCCCTCGTATTGCCCTCTTTGGAACCAAAGTCCCGCATAATGTATTTATCACAGGCCTATCTTAGAGGGAGCCTGGGGAAAACAAGTTTTGGACTTCTGCTTTAGGGAGGAGGTACTCATTATGTCATTCAGTCTTGGGATAAGCCATTGTTTGCAAACTACCTGATACAATGACCATAATTTATTAACATTTATCGGATACTTACCTACACGCTAGCCACAGTTCTATTCACTTTACAGATAGTCACAACACTATGAGGTAACTATTATTATCATAAATTCCCTTTTACAAATGAGGATGCTGAGGCACAAAGGTATTTTTAATCAGCTTATCATTCCATAGCCACTAAGTGCCAGATCCAGGATCTGACCTTAGGATTTCTGGTTCCAAGTTTGAGCTCCTAACCACTTGACTATATTATACATGGTAAGTACTCAATAATAATAGCTATTGATCTTCTTCTTTTTTTTTTTTTTCCTGAAGCATAGGGCAGACAGAGGTGAGAAATCAAAGGAAACTGGAGATGTGCCCAGGGACCAGGTCATGAAATCAGGTTGAAAAGTAAGAACTTCATCTTGCAAGTCAGTGGTTCCGAGACCCAGCATTACATTGGAACACCTGAGCAGGGCAGTGGGCGCAGAACTCACCTCTGAGAATCTCATTAATTGTATAAAGTTGGAGAAGAGAAGAGGCTCAAACAGAGAACCCTCTTTGTTATGGTCTTGTTTTAACACTTGTTTTGGCATGTACAGGAAGGAGAGTCCAGGAAGCAGAATGAGAAGGACCAATCAGAAAGGTGAGAAGAGAAACAGGGGGAAATGTCATTTTAGAATCCAGGAGAGATCACCTGAGGAGAGTGCAATTGGCCAGCAGCATAGAATACTGTAGGGATGTCAAATAAGAGAATTAAAAACTGGCCTTTAAATGTATAAACTCAGTAGTGGTCATTGAAATTATCTTAGCAAAAGTAATTTCATTAGCGTAGTGGAAGTAGCAGCAAATTGCAAAAGATTAAGGGATGCAAAGGAGGATGAAGAGAAAGGAAGTACAAACAACTCTTACAGGACGGGTGACTGAGAAGGAAAGGAGTAAGAAGGGTAAACTATTCATTAACATGGAAGGAACTTCAATATAGTTACGTGATGCTGAAGGATCCAGTTGAGAAGTTGATGATACAGAAAGAGAAGAAATAATTGGTAGTATAAAGGCCTTGAGTAATTGAGAGAAGATAGGATATAAAGAACAGATGAAAGGACCAGACTTGGGTAGAAGTTTCTTCCTCTAGGACAAAAGAAAAAGATGGCACAATTTCAGGTAAGTGTATCTCTGTAGGGAGAGGAGTATGAGTAAGATCTTTCCTGATAGACATCCCCCTCTGCTACCATATCCGCCCCCCGACCACACACACACCGCCAACCCTGTAAACTGTAAGGAAATATCTTTTGAGGGAGAAGAGGTTAGGGATGGGATATTATATCTAGAGAGAATGATGGCTGTAAGGGACTGCCACTAGAGGAAATGGAAAAAAACACTCAACCAAAGGGTGGCTTAGTGACCCCAGGAGCTTAGCTGAGATGAGAGGCAGTATGTTTTTAGTGTGATGTCTGTATTACTCTGGGCAAAGGAGCACAGAGGGCAAATGATAGGTTTAAGAAAGGTCTTTATAATTATCAGGATTGGACCATAGGGGAACTGCTTCTGATAAGGAATTTGTTGAAATGATATACCACAAAATCTAGCCTAGATTGGAAGGAATTTGGATAGGATTGGGACATGGATGAAAACCTGCAAGAAAATTAAGGTAGTCAGAGCCTTGGAAATTTCAGTGAACTCAAAAATAAAATGTACAGGAACAATGGAATGAGATTTTTGGAAGGAGGAAGGCTGTGATCAGAAGGGCTGTTTAAGCTGTTTCAGGTCATGGTGACTCGGGAGTCAACGCAAGGAATGGGGCTACTGAAGAGAATCAAAGGTAAAGGCTGCTAGAGATAAGAAGCTCAGAGTGGGGATGTGCCAGAAATATTTAGAGCTGTAACTTAAGAAACTAAAATTACTTTTAAAATAAAATTTTCATTTATCCTGAGCCACGAGGGTTTGTTTCTTTTCACAACTGAAGTGAAGGGGGGGATTACTTTGGTAAATCTCTGTTAGGTGTTCTTTAATCAGTAGTATTTGTGGTTGTTCTTGTTGGGGCAGACTAACTGGTGAAACAAATGAATGCAAAAATATATTATGGCCTAAACAAGGCTCAGAAAACCTCAGCAAAATGAAAAGGGAACCAACCACATGGGAAAATATATTTGCAAATGATACCTCAGACAAGGGTTTGATCTGCAAAATATATAAACAGCTCACACGACTCCACTCCAGGAAGACAAACAACCCAATTAAAAAATGAGCAAAGGACCTGAACAGACTCTTCTCCAAGGAGGACATACAGAGGGCCCAGAGACATATGAAAGGATGCTCAGCATCACTGGCCATCAAAGAGATGCAAATTAAAGCCACAATGAGATGCCACTTCACAGAGGTCAGAATGGCCATTATAAACAAAACAAGTGCTGGTGAGGATGTGGAGAAAAGGGAACCCTAGTGCACTGTTGGTGGGAATGCAGACTGGTGCAGCCACTGTGGAAAACTATATGGAATTTCCTCAGAAAACTAAAAATGGAACTGCCATTTGACCCAGTAATTCCACTGCTGGGATTATAACCTAAGAATCCTGAAACACCAATTCAAAAGAATTTATGCACCCCAATGTTCATAGCAGCTCAATTTACAATAGCCAAGTGTTGGAAGCAACGTAGGTGCCCATCAGTAAGTGAGTGGATCAAAAAACTATGGTACATTTACACAATGGAATACTATGCAGCAGAACGAAAGAAAGAGCTCCTACCATTCATGACAACCTGGATGGAACTGGAGAGCATTATGCTAAGTGAAATAAGCCAGGTGGTGAAAGACATACATCATATGATCTCACCCATAAGTGGAACCTAATCAACAAAACAAACAAGCAAGCAACATATAACCAGAGACATTGAAATAAAGAACTGACAGTAATGAGAGGAGGGGGGGAAGGGGATAACAGGGAGGACAAAGGAGAAGGGTCATGAAGAAACATGTATAACAGACACACGGACAAAGCCAACAGGGTGTAGGATCAAGGATGGGAGGTGGGATGGGTGGGAGTGGTGGGGGGAAAATAGAGAAAACTGTACATGAACAATAAAAAAATTTTTTAAAAATATATTATGGCCTAAACAAGATAGAAGACATGATATAGACTATGCCTTAGCCCAAGAACCAGGCAGATATTTGATTAGAGCTTTTTTATTTTTTTAAGAAAGGATGGAATTAAATAAAATATGAATAAATGATACTTGGCTTTTCCCTTTGCTTTTTTTTTTTAAATTTCAGTTTCTGGCACGGCATTGCCAAAAGATATTCATAGTAGGAAATGCATGCAAGATCACTCAACGGTATGTTAAAACACACGTCAAAGGCAGAAATGAGGGAATTTTGGCTAAGGACAGATAACAGGAAGGACGGGCCCAAGGAGAAGGGAGAAGAGGATACTTACGCAGTCACTAACCAAGAGTGGCTGCTGGCCTCAAGATCAGCGCCACCAAAGGGGACACATTGTCTTCCTCTCAGAATAAACTCCTCCGGCTTCCTTATGTCCATTAGACCCCTGAATCTTATCATCTACTGGATTTAAACACTGGAAGAAATTTTCCTTTTATCCTCCTCACACCCCCGTAAGTCCTGTATGCATCACATAAGTCACCCAGGCCTCTTAATTCATCCTTCATCACATCTCCAACAGCCTGTCAGGTGCACGACACTCCACTGCGGGCAGTTAAAATACAAAGAGGGAGAAGGGCCCTTCTGAGTTAGCAGTCCTACCTGTTGATCGCCACATGGCTTTCTTTGAAGGTTGCTGCATTGCCACGGGAATGCCGTGCATTGGGAGACTCTACTCTCACAAGGATCAGCTGCCTTCCAATGCTGGGGTACTATTCTGTTAAATACAATGCAAAGACACCATTTTAGAAAGCAAAGCAGTGATACAGGCTTCATTTTATAGATTCAAAACTTGCAGGAACAGTAAGGGTCCTAGATCCTAAAAAGTATTTGATATACATCCAAAACATGCACAGTCTCACACTCAAACTCTTTTTGAAAATTCCCACTTAAAAATAAATGTCTTTAATTTTGCTATGTAGTCAAACCACAACACCAAGGAGGTATGCCTTAAGTAGCAATTAAACATCTCTTAGGCAGAGGTATGCCTTAATTAGCAATTAAACATCTCTTAAAAATCTTTTTGTTAGTTCATGTCTTTTATTAACCCGTATACAATTACCTGCCTTCCGATTTGTTGAAGCAGTAGGTCAGACATTTGCCATGATAATATCTGTCAACGTGGCTGGCCTTAAAACTCCAGCACCACATTCGTCTGAAGGGCACCCCCGACATGAAGGCGACTCATTCACTTTGTAGTATTTCAGGGCAGACAGCTTCGGCTTCTTTCTCTTATGCTTAGTCTTCTTGGACGTGGTGTAAAACTTCATCCTTTTCTTAGCGGTACCACAAAGTCTCAACGCAAGATGAAGAGGGGACCCCTTTTGAATGTTGTAGTCAGACAAAGTACATCCATCTTCCAGTTGCTTGCCAGCAAAGATCAGTCTGCTGATCAGGAGGATTTCCTTCCTTATCCTAGATCTTGGCCTTTAATTTTTCTATTTTATCCAAGGGTTCAACCTTGAGAGTGATGGTCTTCCCCATAAGGGTTTTCATGAAAATTTGCACCTTGGTGGCATTTCCACTGCAGATGGCAGATTGGAAAAAGTGGAGTAGGTGAACTGGTGAAACATATAAACTCCAAAAATATATCATGGATCAAATAAGAAAGAAGTTTATTTCTCGCTCATGTAAAATCCTAAATGGGTTTCCCTTGTCAACAGCTGGCTTTCTTTCGAGCTCCCAGGTTCTTTCCTTCTATGGCTCTACCATCTTCAGTAGCTTCGAAGGTCTGCTTCAAGCCAGTGAAAGGAAAATGAGTGTGAAGGATTGTTTGCACACGTAAGACTTGTCCAGGCATGGAAGTGGCACATGGGACTTTCACTCGCGTTCCAGTGGCCACAACTCAGTTGTCTGGGACATACACTCTCTGTGTCCAAGAAGACGAGACGTGAGGTGGGTGAACAGCAGTTTTTTCCGCAATGTTATTAACAACTGGGTCAGTGTGGGAACGACTGCTCTCCTGCACCCAGCATGGTGACAGGGGCGCAGAAGGGGCTCCTGGCGGAGGAGCAGGTCAGACCTTTAAGTGAACCGAAGGTCAGTGGTTACCTTTAAGGGGAAATATCTCCACTAGATATTCTAATAAAGTCTCCTTGTTGTCTAAAATACATCAAAAGGAAGTTTTCTTAAATAAACACACTATTTAATACAAAGTTGGCAGATTGACAGATTGAGATGTGGGCAGTAGCAGTTTGAAGTAACTAGGCAAGAAGCCCAGAATAAAGAAGCAAAGTCCAGGCAAAGATCCAAGAATGCCAGGGCAACACTGGCATGAGAAATCAGAAAAGTTAATAGAAATCAAGAAGCCACAGAAAACTTGGAGCAGAGTAAAATTAGAGTCACTAAACCTGAGACTTAGCTGTATCATTTACTAGCTGACACAGGAGAAGACACTTAACCTGATGTTTTTTTAATTTGTAAATTTGGGGTAATAATATCTATTTCACAGTTATCGACTAAAGATTCAAATGAGATGATATGCGTGAAAACTCATGTACCCTGGCAAAAGGAGAAAGAAGGCTAATTTAAAATCTATTTCTATTTTTATAAGCTTCAGGTTTTGAAGAGTGCTATTTCGTAAGGAGGGTTTGGAATCTGTTTTATGCATGTCGGTCCCTAGTCATGAATCAGAAAAAGGAGACTGAGAAGAACTAGTTAGTGTAAGGGGCTGTCCTTCAGACTGGGGAAGCTGCAGGCTCGGTTCCCTTCACAACAGCCCTGCTTCCTGCATGCCCCTCTCCCCCGTTTCGGCCTGCGTTCCTCCCTTCCTTCCTTCCTTCCTTCCTTCCTTCCTTCCTTCCTTCCTTCCTTCCTTCCTTCTTTCTTTCCTTCCTTCCCTCCCTTCCATTCTTCCTTCCCATCCAGTTTTTCTTCCCTTTTTCCTCATGGTTCTCTTTTTCTTCTCTTTTATTCCCCACGTAGTTTTTCCGTTAGATGAGCCTGGATATTGAGGAGGGTATAACTCATTTCATGTATAAGGATTCCGGGCAGGAGCTTGCTAAGGTTTGGTTTTAAGGGCGGAATCAATAAAACAAACAAACAACAAAACAAAAGAATGTTATTTGGTGTAATTCTGGGGGGGAGGAATGATAATTCCCTTTGACCTGTATTAATTCTTCAAAGTATCTGTTCTAAGTCAATACTCAGAAATATAATGGTCTTATGAACAAAGATGTCCATAATAGTTTTAATTATAGCAGTAAAAATTTGAAACAGGCTAATTGCTCAACATTAGACAAATGGTAGATTAAAGTATGGTATATTCACAATAGAATGTGTAATTGTAAAAAATTGTGTTTATGAAGTGTTTCAGTAAAATGAAGTAGTATGATAAAATAGCAAATGAAGTAAGTAGACTATAAAGTGATCACAATCATGTCAAAACTGCAGACAGGATAAGCCTAGAAGGAAATGCATGACAATAGCAAAGTTTGTTTCCAATGAGTGTGTGAATACTAGGGCTTTTTTCTTTCTTTCTATTTTTTGTATTATCTATAGTTATATAATGCTCCTGTATTTTTTAACTTAAAAATATAAAGTCAATTTTGGTTTCCAGGAAAGTCATCAACACTAACTTGCCTCATTTTAGCCCAAAGCTATTATACAAAAAGCTGGTATAATTAACAGCAAAACAAGCTCACTTTGTGCATCATAATGTAAATAATGGTTTTCAGATGTGAGTAGAAATATCTATATGGGTATCTAGGTACTCCATATGAATACGTAATATGGGTTTAATATTACTAATATCTCCCATAAGTCATAGTTTTGCTTTCCAGGAATTAATTGTAAGGATAAAATGTAAATTGTTGTGCAAAATTTTTTATCTCTGTCATTATGACACCACAGATTGCACGTACTGCCTTGCAGCATTTACATGTATCACAAGGACTGTATCGGAGTCAGTGTGAGAGGGAGCTTTTCTGTGATTTGATGAATCTTCTTAACTCTGTCTCGCCACTGATAGCCATGGAAGTTGTGCCTTCTTTGTAGAGTATGACTAGGGGATTATACATAATGAAAATATTTGGATAATCACTAATAGACATTGACAAACATTATCAAACATCATGACCCCTCGGGCATTCCTAGGAGTGACTGGGTCCATTGCAACCCACAGTGGGAGATGAAAGAAACTTAATATAGCCTTGTTGAAATGTCCATTTAATTAGAAAACATGGACTTATGGTGATGTTTTCAGGAGGTCCAGGGAAGATTTAAAGGTATTGAGTAGTCACTACTAAGAAGAGATTAACAGATTATCAGACAAAGCACTTCATCAAAAGTTGGTCCAAAAAGTCAAAAGGGAGTGTTTTGAAATAATCATACGGTATTATAAGATATGGCTAAAAAGATAGGGATAGATGGCCAAAGAATAGCAAAATACTATTTAAAAAAAATTAACCTAAAATAAAATGTTTAAACCATAAAAAATGGATACAAAGTGTTCCTATCTTAATATTCACAACCTTATTTGAATTCATTGAAAAGTGTACCAGACCCTACAACCTAGTAAAATTGCATTCAATATTAAAATTACAGTAGACTAAACCATGCAGTTTATTTATAAGACTGAAAATGACAGATTTAGAATGGGTAAGAAAAATATACCACAGCCGACAGGGACAAAATATTACCTAAACCTGAATTTCCTGCATATGCAAAAGAAGGCAGAATCTAAGTCCACAAAGCATCATGTTCTATTTATGATAACAGGAATTTATAGGTGTCTGGCTTCAGGTGAACCTCTCTAATATTTGGCATCAATATTAGTCCAGGCACAGAGCTGTATTTTATTTCTTTGCAGAGCTTTCATGATGAAATTGAAAATATTGATTTGTGATCACCACACTATAGATCAATCTAAACGCATGAATTTTGTGCTTTGTTTTATTCGAAGGACGTGGATCAGGGATTTCAATTTTGTTTTATGTTCAAAACCTCAATTCAGTTTCTCAGATTTCAATGTATGTAAGAATCCCTTGTTTTTCTTTTAAATTAAAATGCAGATTCAGGAATAAGCAAAATTAATCTTTCCTGCAGGAAGTAAAAATAGTGGTTTTCTTTGCCGGGATAATGACTGGGAGAGGCATGAGGGAATTTTCTGGGATATGTAAAATGCAATACATGTGTAAAATGTACTGACCACTACACTTAGGAATTCTATAATTTACTAAATGGTGTTATTCTGCAGTTATTATTTTTAGAAACAAATATAATAAAGTTTAAAAGTGAAGATTCTTGGGTCATGCTATAGAAAAAAGCACTTCTATAGTACTTCAGCAACAATAATCTGCTAAAGACATCCAAATTAGTTAAATCCTGAAGGTTTTATCTTTCCATAGCTAATGGAACAGTAATTGAGTTATAATTCTTAGAACTGCTTAGTTACTGTGCTTGAGAACGAGCTTTTTAAGATTACTTTCTCTCTCTCATCCACTTAACCTTCTTAAGGCCTGTCACAAAACAGAAACAGCTCCTTATTCACGTTCTGACTGAAAGAATCTATTGGTTCAGACTCAACCTCAGCAGAATGCAAGTCTTTTCCCCACCAATTGTTCCCGTAACTCAATCCTCTCATGTGTCTCACAGACCTCTCAATAGGTCTGATCACCCCAGGCTTCCATTCCTTGCAGATAGGAGCTTATGTTCAGTCCCCAAAGGATATAGTTTGGGTAATTCTCACTGACAATAGTCTCCTCAAGTCTGTCACACTTCTTATTGCTCATCTGTAGAATGAACTTCTGGGAGAAAGCCACTGAAAATATTGCAGGTGACAAATGGAACATTCTCCTAAGCTGAATGGAAAATGATCAGTCACATCCCCCTGTTGCCGAGTTATACACAGGGGAAATCATGTAATATGTCAGGTCTGCCTTGACAAATTCCACTTGTTAACTAAGCATAGCACCCCCAGCAATGAAGAGGTAAGGTAAAGGAGAAAGGGTGACCCCAGAACTAACTTTTTTATTTTTCCCGAGTTAAGAACTCTTTTTGCCTCCAGACGTTAAAACGGTCACTAATTTCTTCCAGTCTTTAACATGGTTTGGTACGTAGTTGTAAAGCAAAAAGAAAAGATGCCAGTTGAGATAAAAATCCCTCTGCGCCTAACAAGCACACACATTTTTTAGCAAACTACAACCAGACTTCAGATGCCTGAGAGATAGTTTGGGCTGAACTGAGACAAGGCAAAGTAATGTTTTCAGTTGTCTAGCCAAGCTCATGGTTGTCTAGTTGTTTGCTTATTCCCTGCCAAAATGGAAACATCAAAGTATCAACAAATACCTGAAACTAGCATTGTTTAAAAAAAAAAAAGCACTGTCTTTAATTTGCTTATTTACTCAGCAAATATTTATGGGATGCCTACCATTTTCCAGATATTGTACTAGGCACCAGGGATACCACAAGAAAAAGAAAAGCTTTTCTCTAAAATTTCAAGTAAAATTAAAGAAATCTCAGGTGTATCAGACTATGTTTTTATTATTATTGTAATTACTGTACTCAGAAAAAATGTTGAGGTGATTTCTAAACACATGAGAATATATAAGCATGGTGCAGAGCTGTGGCATATAACCACCTGGAGGTTTCCCTAGGCCTTCCCCAGGAGCACCTGTTGAACTTTCTCAAACTCATTAGGTAAACCAGCCCCAAAAACTGAAAACTGGAGGCTCTTTCCCTCATGGCGCCTACAAGATCAGCTCAGAGTCCCTGAGACCGGGTGGAATTCTTTTTTTTTTTAAAAATTATCTTTCTAAGGTTAGGTCTAAATTCCTTTCCCTCAGGGCCAAGTATCTTTTCAGAATAATACTTATAAGTATGCATGTGACCAATGACATTTTAGGGCTTTTAAATGAACTTAAGTGGAATAAAATTTAAAATTTCACTTCCTGAGTTACACTGTCTACATTTTCAATGCTCAGCATTCAGATGTAGCTGGTGACTACCATAGAGATAAAATATTTCCACCATTGCAGAAAATTCTATTTGACAACACTCTCCTAGGAAGTCAGACCTCCCTTTGATTTGCCTGCTTTTAGAGAAAGAAATTGAAATTGCTACTTAAATTGCATGTGATAAGGTCATTTAGCAAAACGATGGCATCAAACAAGGTTATTGCCAAGAGACTTCTGGGTCAATGGTTTGCGGATTTACAGTGCGAATAGAAGGAAGGGGTTAAGAAAACCTAGAGTCTCCTTAGCGCATGATATTTTGCTACCAATATTACCTCCAAAACACAACAGTTAATGTGCAGTGGTGGGCATCACTGGAGAACATCTGACCAGGCCCACCTGGGACTATTCTCTAGTCCCTCACTGGCTGAGATGAGGTGGTATATGAGTACATAGGGCCACAGAGGTGTGGTTGCTATGAAAGTTATAGCTTCCCAAACTCAAGAAGCATGGACCATTACCCAAAACCTGAGTCACACCACCCCAAATGCATCGCGGCATGTGCTGGAGGAAGATTTATAAGGAAAATTGGCAAATCTGTTGAACACAAATACAGCTAAATGGAGAATAAAGCCATTTGAAGCTTAATGAAGTCAAGGGGGCATTTAAATATACTAATAAAGTAGCTAATGAAGGGTGCCTTCGGAGCCTGCCCAAACTACAACCGATAATTACTGACAGCAACATACTTGCTTTGAAAAGAAATGGTTGAACATAATTAATATTGTTGAACTGAAATAAATTTGCAACATTTTAATCTGTTTGTAAAATACAAAGGCGGCATCTTCATCAAATGCTTGAATTTTCTTAGGCAAATGTGATGTCAGTAATAATGATGCAAGGACTGAATTGTTCTATCATCTTTGCTTTAAGTCCCATATCACATCGCTTGCTCCTTCAAGAATAAGCAATAATTGTGCTTCCTAAAGTCATCTTCCCAGTCAGGTATTTCTCCTTAATCTAGTGTGTTTCGTCATACATAAATATTCATACCTCCTTAGTAACGACTTTATATTCTACATTACTAAAATGCATCAGAGTTTTGCATATCATGGATATTAAGGACCTAATCGTACCCTATAGAATGCCATAGCCGAAAGGAACCTTGGGAATTCTGACCTCTAGCCCCATTTTTCAACTATGCTGTGCTGACGAAAATTTGTAACAACAATAATAACGATTGTTCACTGAGCACTTACTAGGCTCAAGGCACTTTACCAAGGACTTTATTTGAAATATCTCTTTAATCTTTTCCACAACTCCTGGGTTAGTGCTCTAATTAACCTTATTTTCAAGGGAGGAAAATGGAGCTTAGAGGGAGTAAGTAACTTGTCCAAAGTCACACACCTGGTAAGTACCTGGGCCAACATTCAAACCCAAGGTAGACCCCAGGGCCTGCGTTCTCAGTTAGCAACCCTGCCCTGTCAGGGGAGGCAGCTCTAGCATGATGGAGGGAAATGGCCACAGGTCTAGTAAGAAGAGTATCATAGCATTTTTATCATTAATGGAAATATTCCTCACGGAAAGAGCAGAACTGACAGGCAGAGGCTGTTTGCCACAGGCATTGTTTATATGTCAAGGTAAGTTGAACGATGGTAGAACAAGCACAGATGGCAGTAAGTATTATTTTAATTCATATCAAATGATAATTGTGTGCTTTACTCTATTTTTATCAAAAACAGAATGCAATATTTCACTCAAATGTAGGTGACAGGAATATACTTCGAACTTGTTTCCAATCTAGGAAAAATTATTGTTTTATTTATTTATTTACTTATTTATTATGTATTTATTGCTTAAACAAATGGAAAAAATGTCATATAAAACATGCTAAAACACCTCCAAAAATCAACTCAGAATAAAAGGACAAAGGATTTCCAATTTCCATGAGACTTACTTCTCAGAAAATTTATCTATGTAATTTAAGTTTGAACAAGTTGCACAGAATTACCAGTTTGGTAAATAGTCCTTAATACATTCACATACAATTAGGTATATTTTATTTTTATTATGTAATATATTGTAAATTGAATTACTCAACACAAGAATGCAATAGTTGGCAAAGAAACAAAATTGTTTATTGATAATATATATTTGTCTTTGATTCTTATTCTGAATATTAGGACCAGGGACACTTAGTAAATTTAAACAGAAACATATGTTGGCTTCTCAACAGATGATTCAACATATAATATTTTTCCCTTTTATAAACTTTTCAATTTGTGTAATACATACATAGCTAAAACAATCAAACAGCCTTAAAATCCTTATAATAACAAAATTATATTCTTAGTCCCACACCTTCCTTACTTTCCTGCTCGGCTTCCTAGGGGCAATTACTTATAACCCTTTTATTTGTCTCTTCTGGTAGTTATTCCCAGATCTCCAAGTAATATGCTATTTGGCTGCTTCTTGGTCTATTGGTCTTAGCCATCGCCTATTAACTTACTCATTATCAGATGAGGGTGTGGTTCTCTCACACACACACGCACACCTCTCTTACTACCATCCTCCCAAAACAATCATATCATAGCTTTTAATTAAATGGATAATGTATGCATTATTTACTGGAAGGCTGAGATATATACTTCGATTACATTTATTTTCTTATACAGCTTTATTTCTTGAGTCTCTGTTGTTTCCCTCTCCTGCATACTTGCCCATTTTCATATGTTGAGATTTTCAAGTGAGGCATTACATCAAGCCCCTAAGCTTTTGTGACCAGAGTCCCTATTCCTCCTGTTATACATTGGACTGGTTATGCTCTTGGTCTGCTGCACAGCTGTCTTCTTGGGGCTTCGATTTTTGAACTTGCTTTTTCCTCTATTCTTTTTCTTAGTTTACATCCTTATTTTGTTGGACACACCTTCCAATCACTTCCTAAGAAAGGGCATGGTGGCAATAGAATTTGAGGACTTGCACGACTGCATTTAAAAAAAAAATCTACATGAGTGGCTGAGTATAGAATTTTAAGATAAAAACTAATTTAATTTTCTCTCAAAAATTTGAGCAGCTAGTAATGTTGTTAGGAAGTCCATTGCCATTTGGGTTTTCACGTCTTTGAAAACGATCTGTACTTTCTCTCTAGAGATATTTGAATTGTTTCTTCATTCGAAAATTTCTGAAATTGGCAATTATGTTCTTTAGTACGCCCATTCAAAGAGCTGAAAAATCAATGAGCCCTTTAAATCTGGACACTCATGTTGTCTTTGACTATGGAAAATTTTTGTATGTTTAACTCTTTGATTATTTCTTCTTCTCTGGACCTCATAGATTAGCCTCTGATCTTTTAGCTTTCCTTTCTTATTCTGTCTCTTTGTCATTTTGTTCTGCATTATGGGACATTTTCTTGACATTATCTTTCAAGTTGTCTATTGAATTTAATGTTTTCCAATATCATTTTTAATTCCCAAGAACCCTTTCTTATTCCCAATTGTTTCTTTTTTTTATGTGTCTTAATTTTGTTGTATGTAGGGAATATGTTCTTTTGTATCTCAAAGGATGCTAATTGGAGTGTTTTCTTTTTCTTTCTTTAAACTTCTTTTCTGTTCTCTGAACTGTCTCTATTTTTACCTAGGTTTTTTTATTTCTGTGTTTTCCCCCTTGTTTGCTTATTTTTCACGCTGTTTATGGTGGAGGTTTTTCTCAAATGTCTGAGTTTTGGTTGATTCCTCATACTAAAAGTGAGTCAACTAAAACCTGATCCGGCTTGTTGACAGCCCAGCATGACTTAAAGTAGGGCAGACAGACAGCCATCCCCTTCATTAGAGGATGACAGAATGTTTGTCTCTGGAGCCATCCAGCTCCTCCAAATAACATCCAGTCTTCTGCTTGGGTGTTCAATTTCTGATTGCAGGGATTTCCATTTCAAAAAAATATTTGTTCAATTGTTTCAAATACATACTTTCAATTGACCCCATTATTTCCAGTTCTAGGTCTTACTTCCAACCATTTCAATCTCCCACTCCACTCGAGCCTCTCCCAAGGTCTAGGAGGCAAATCTGCTCCTTCCTCATAATTTTCTTCTACATTCAATAAGGTTTCAGCGTCCTCTGCCCTCTTTCATTACCAAACATTACTCTTTTTTCTTTTGTTTTCCAAACATGCATTGGAATTCCTGGTTCATGAATGATGGTGACCCCGCCATTCTTTTTATCACTGTATCTTTCTAGAGAGCTTTTTCTTTTACTGACATGTTGGCATAGTCTCTGAAGAGAGAGGACACAATTGTGTGTAGTCAGCCCAACATCTTTAATGGTAAATTAATGTAATGCTTTCTGATGATATCTATTATACTATTTTAAAGAGTCTTTAAAATTGTTTTCTCATATTTTAGCTAAAAGTTTTCTTTTATACAGCTAGACATTGGAAATATCATGGGTTTTAAAGTCAAACAAACCAGTATTGGAATCCTGGTTTTGCTACTTATTTGTCATATAACATTAGAAGAGTCACTTAATCACTTTAAGCTTCAGCCTTATAATAATAATAGTATTTAACTTGAAGACCTCTTGTGAAAATTAAATGAAATGAGGCATAGAAAGCACACAGAACAGTGCCTGGCATGTAGGAACTAACTGTCTTTGTTCTGTGTGTGTGTGAGCTGCCTGCTACTCTGAACAGTTACTTGAATTCAAATCCCAAATAGTCAGAATCCTCAGTTTAAATATAATTTCTTCAGGGAAACCTCCCTGATTTAAGAGCAGGATGGAGGTGCCTTCTTTGTATTCTCACACATTACCTATTATAACAAACACCTGTTCCACTGTAGTAAAATTGCTCATTTAATTGTCTATCTTCCCTATTAGACTGTAAACCCCATGAGCATAGGCACCTGGCCTGTATTTACCTATATTTCCAATGCCTAGCACTGTGCTTGGCACAGAGTCAGTGCTCAATAAATACTTGTTTATTTATACAATTCTATTCCACTTTTAGAAAGCTGGATAATATTAAAAGATTTTATTTAAATGTAAAATGCATTCTATGCTGGAAGTTTCTTCTGTAAGAATGAGAGATGACTTTTTTAAGGACGATATTGTAACAACCATTAAATAACAAATATGTACAAACTTAGAGGAACACAATTATTGGATTACAAGTCAGGGGCCTATATGAAAATCAAATCCAATTAAAACAATCAACCCTTTCTTTCTCTTCTCCCTTTCCTCCATAATCGAGCATCAAAGCTTTGTAGCTAAAGAAATGCAACAGTTCGTTCAGAAATTGGTATTGGTTTTGATTTTGTTGCTGCTTCAAAGTCAAGCTTCTACTTAATTGCTCTGAAATCTAATTCCTCAGTCAAAAAAAAAAAAGTCTCTGAATGGTCTCAATTTGGTGGAAATGGCTGAAACTATAAATAGACCCAACAAATGTGTTTCCATTATTCTGTTTGGAATGCTTTCTTCCTTAACCCCACCACTTGGACAGAGCTGCTACCATCAACTAAAGAGTCACAGCCTTAGCAAAATGATCTATTAGGGATGCAACCTGCCTGTTTAATTTACTTATAGGATTGTTCTGGACACTCCCTTCTGTTCCAGGAGTAATTAGGAGAAATGGCATCCCTTTGCTGTTCCTACCTATGAAGAAGGATAGGAGAGCCTTGTTGGTCCTGAGTTAAAGCCAAAGCTATCCCCAAAATGTAAAATTTTGGATGATCAATCTATTTCAACCTATCAATCCCAGAGCTGCTGAGTATTGTTATGGCAAGACTGAAAATCATTTATCACACAATCTACCATGTTTAGTAGAATCATTAAGATGGGGACTTCATTGTTGTTGCTATTGTTGCTATCTTGGTTATTTTAAACTGAAAGTAACTTAGTGATCATCATTCTAAACATTTCATTTTAGATAAGAAACTAAGGCCCAAAGAGTTTAAGATGTATCCAAATCAATTTCAAATCCATATAATAGCAGGAACCAACAAAAATCTCACTAGACAGAAATGCTGACTTCTTATAAACAGGAAAAAAAAACAATTGTAATTGGGAATAATTATTTTTGAATATTTATGATGATTCCAATACCCAAAACTTAATATATCAGTTTAGACCATATTCTTGTGGGAATTCTCTGAATACACACATTCTTTCCTAGATGTGCAGTCTAAGATCCATTCTTCAGGTAGAAAGAATGAAGAGTTAAACAACTATAAAACCACCAAAGAGTAGAGGATGTCTCCACTCTTATGTCTCTATGCTTCAAGCTACAGAGGCAGCTACTACATAGAGCAAGCCCAGTTTTGGATTGATAAGAGGGAAGAGGATGTGACGTTATGAATTACATTTTTCTTATAGTTGCATTATTTATAGTCTGTAGATTAATTTTGGATAGGCAATGACCTGAAGACTACCACCAATGAATCATATGACGCATGACTTGTCAGGTCATCAAAGCACAATTTGTAATACATTCACCAATAGAGCCATTTTTTGCCGTTCTGTTATGAGCTAAAAGATGGTTTTGGATTAAAGTTAGATTCCCTTAGTTCATTAGAATTATTTCTGTGTAACTAGTATAGTGAGCTTGAACATCATCTGCTTGTGTGATTTGTTTTTTTCTTGAATTTTTAATCAACAGCCTATCCAGGACCAAAATTTTTATGTAATCATAGTTTTTAGGAAATCAGTCATTCTTACTTGACCTAATGAGTGATTCTCTTCATAAGAAAGCTAAGCAGTGTATGGAAGGGCATTAGTTTATGAATAGCTATTGCAGAATATTATCCCAAAGGTGGCAGAAAATCAATCACTTCATAAGAACACCAATTTGTACAGCGATTAGCCTACTGAGATGGACGTAAGTGTTCATTTTTCAGTGCTATTGATGTGCTAATGCTGAGCAATAAAGTCTCCTATGGGGTAGAATCTTGTTATCTTAGGGATGATCTTCTTTTTGGTTTTCAAAAAGCTGAACCTAGTTAAAATCCTCTTGAAATTTTCACTTGTGAAGGTCCATAAATAATTTCTATATCCTTTTCATTTGGTTTTTTAAATGAATGTACAGGAATATTTTATCTTTTCTTCGGTGACTTAAAATTTATAAATGATATTCAGCTCTGGTCTTCTTCATTTCTAACTACATATTCTGAATGGATTGTTTCAGTGAGGATTATATTGGTTGCCAAAAAACAAAACCCAATGATAGAAGTTGAAATATTTAGAGCACTTTACTGATGCGGAAACAGAAAAATCCAGAGGTAGGGTGGGCTGCAGGCATAGTCCAGCCAGAACTCTGAACCCATGTTTTACATTTGCTCAGATTTGCCCTGCTCCATGTCAGTGTCATCTTTAGCCTGGCTTCTTCCCTGTTTTTAATGGGGCTTCTGACACCAATGTCTTTCATGCTTCCTCATTCATGTTAACTGTGAATTATGGGGTGAGAAGGTGGTGAAACTGGAGAAAACAGCATCTTCTCTCTACAAACAATCAAATAAGAGTCCTGACCCTTGGTTTAATTGAGTCATCCTTTATCAATCATGCTGGCTGAGAGCTTTATTCTGATTGAATAAGGCTACGGTGCCCATCATTGCAGGGTTGGGTTGGAGACATAGAATACAACTAATCTCATCTTAACCACAAAGGGGGGAAAGGTAGAAATGGATGTGTTGGGACAACCTCAGTTTTCTCTACATTGAACTAGTAGGAACAAATTAATGGTGTATAATTTGCATTCCAAAATCTGAGGGATGTAAGGATAAAATTACCACATAAGATGATGGTTCTCAATGTGTATTCTGCCACACTGCATTGAGAGAAGATATTAGCGTTCATCATCCCACATACCTAGGTAGGTTTATATGAAATTATCTTTCTTTTTGCTCAAACTCCATCTCTTGTTTTCACTATAAAGAGAATGTTGAAATAATGAGAGAAAAATTAGACTCTGTTTCATTAATTACCATTATACTTTCATTGGGTCCAGGTCAACTGACTAGAATATAACAGTGAACCATGAAGTGTGGTTGAGAATCTCTAGATTTTAGATAAAGTAGCACCTACCAGCTATACGTGGTATGAAACTGCCCTATTAGACATGGGATATTCCAAAAGAGAAATATAAAGTTCTGTTTAAAAAAGAAAAAGGCTTTGTTAGTGTATCAGAGTTCGCTAGAGAAACAGAATCAATAGGACATATATCCAGAAAAACATTTATTATAAGACGTTGGCTCACATGAATAGGGAGGCCGAGAGCCCCATGAGCTGCTGCTACCCGCAAAAGCTGGCGAAGCAGGAAAGCCGATGTCGTGGATGCCAGTCTGAGTCTGACGGCCTGAGATCCAGGAGTGGGGAGGGCAGGAGAAGGTCAGTGTCTCAGCTCAATCAGTCACGCAGAGCAACTTCAACCTTCTGCTCTGTTTGTGCTCTATTCAGGCCCTCAACAGATTGGATGATGCCCATCAATGTCGGGAAGGGCCATCTGCTTTACACAGCCCATCAATTCAAATGCTAATCTCTTCTAGAGACACCCTCACAGATATATTGAGATAATGTTTAACCAGATATCTGGGCACCTCTTGGCCCGGTCAAGTTGACACAAAATTAACCACCACAGCTAGGTATAACGTAGCGCAGTGAGAAGAGCATATGGTTTGAACTGGCATGGTCCATCAAGGACACGGCCATGACTGGGCAAGTCACTTTACTTCTCAGAGTTTTAGAGGTACAAAATACCCAACCTACCTAATGTGTAAGGAGTTACTGAAAGTTTAAAAGAGAATTTATAGGAATATGTTTTTATACTATGAAGTGCCATACAGGTTTCAGTATTAATTAGAAGTTAAATATTCCAATATATTTATTGGGGAGTTCCTCTATGGACTGTAAGTTCATAAGGGTAGGGCGCTGTTTCTTTACCAATATCCCTCCACTGTGTCTGTCTACCAGTAACTCTCTATTGAATAAATAAAGAATGACATGAAATTAAGAACAACAGAGTTGATGATAATTGGGAAAATATCTGTGGTTTTAAAGAAAACCAGTAAGTTGAAGAAAGAAATTATGATTTTGGGTCAAAGTTAGGAAAATACAAGGAAATTTTGAGTTTCTGAATTGGACTAATAATATGTCATCAAAATATTTAGTGTAACCCAATTTCCATCATGTAAGTGGGCTATTCGCTATTTCCCTAAGAGTTTGCAGCTAAGATTATTGGAAGATTTTTCCCCTTTGGGAAATCATCTCTAACTTTTGAAGGACCTCCAAGGGAAATGGGATTGGTTTTAAAGCTGAAATTTTCTGGAAGACATCTATATCATTTAGTAAAAATTTACCAGTATCTCTACATTCTGTATGTGGCTAGGGGATCTATATAATTGATGAAATTCTTATAAAACTCCAAAAAATAAATAAAAATACTACTTCAAGTATGCTCTGAAGTCCTATGAAAATCAATGATACTCTTCAGAAGAAACATGGAGCTTTATATATATATTTTCACTCTAAAACTTCTTATACATATATTTTCACTCTAAAACTTCTTTCTGTAACTAAATGCAATTAGTTGTCACATGGCCCCATTTTATTGTCATTTGTCAATACTTAAATATATGCTAGGATGACCAGACAGAAAGAAGAAATAAAAGGTATCCAAACTGGAAAGGAAGAAGTAAAACTGTCTTTATTTGAGATGACATGATACTGAACTTAGAGAACCCCAAAGATTCCACCAGGAAACTACTAGAACTGACAAATGAATTTAGCAAAGTAGCAGGATATAAAATTAATATCCAGAAATCAGTTGTATTTTTATATGCCAACAACGAACTATCAGTAAGGAATTAAGAAAACAATCCCATTCATGATTGTTCCAAAAAGAATTAAAAGAATATATCTAACCAAAGATGTAACAGACCTGTACTGGGAATATTATAAGACACTATAAGAAAGAAACTGAAGAAGATACAAGTAAGTGGAAGCACATACCATGTGTTCATGGATAGGAAGAATTAACATCATTAAAATGCCCATACTACCCAAAGCAATCTACAGATTCAATGCAATTCCTATCAAAATTCCAATGACATTTCACAGAACTAGAAAAATTATTTCAAAAATGTATATGGAACCACAAAAGATCCCACATACCAACAGCGATCCTGGAAAAGAACAAAGCTGGAGGAATCACGTTACCTAACATCAAACTATACTACAAGGCTATAGTAATCAAAATAGCATGTGGCAAAAAACAGACACACAGGTCAATGGAACAGAATAGAGAGCCCAGAAATAAATCCACACCTTTATAGTCAATTAATATTCAACAGAGGAAGCAAGCACATACAATGGGCTAAACATAGTTTATTCAATAAATGGTGTTGGGAAAATCAGGCAGATACATGCAGAAAAATGAAACTAGACCATCATCTTATGCAACACAAGAATAAATTCAAAATGTATCGAAGACTTAAATGTTAGACCCAAAACCATAAATATCCTCGAAGAAAACATAGGCAGTAAAATCTCAGACATTGTTCACAAAAATATTTGATCTGATATAGCTCCTCAGGCAAGGGAAGAAAAAGAAAAAATAAATAAATGGGACTATAGTGAACTAAAACCTTTTTGCACAGCAAAGGAAACCATCAACAAAATAAAAAGACAACCCACTGAATGGGAGAACACATTCACCAATGATATATTTGATCAGGGGTTAATGTCCAAAATTTATAAAGAACTTATAAAACTCAACACCAAAAAAACAAACAACCTAATTAAAAAATGGGCAAAGGACCTGAATAGACACTTCTCCAAAGAGGACATACAGATGACCAATAAATATATGAAAAGATGCTCAATGTCACAAATCATCAGAGAAATGCAAATTAAAACCACAATGAGACATCATCTCACACTGGTTGGGATAACAATCATCAATAAATCAACAACCAGCAAGTGCTGACAAGGATGTGGAGAAAGGGGAACTCTTTCGCACTGTTGGTGGGAATGCAGACTGGTGCAGCCACTGAGGAAAGCAGTATGGAGACACCTCAAAGAATAAAAAATGGATCTGCCTTTTGAACCAGCGATCCCCTTTCTGGGAATATATCTGAAGGAACCCAAAACACTAATTTAAAAGAAAATAAGCACCCCTGTGTTCACTGCAGCATTATTTAAATAGCCAAGATATGGAAGCAGCCCAAGTGTCCATCAATAGATGAGTGGACAAAACAACTATGGGACATTTACACAGTGGAATTCTATTTGGCCATGAAAAAGAAAATTCCACCCTTTGTGACGGCATGGATGGACCTGGTGAATATTATGCTAAGTGAAATAAGCCAGTCAGAGAAAGACAAATGCCATATGATTTCACTCATACGTGGAATCCAATGAACAAGCTGAAGCAGCGATCAGAATAGAGACAGGCTCCACTGATAGAGGGCAGGATGACAGCTCTGGGAGGTGGGGGTTAGGGGGTGGAGGGACCAAGCAAAAAGGAAAAAGGACTCTTGGACATGGACAACAATGTGGTGATTATAGGGGGTGGGGATTATAAAGGGGATAAATGGTAAAGGGAAAAAATACAATAAAAAATAAATTTTAAAAATGTGCTAGGGTGTGCACAGAATACACAATTAGATACAATTCCTGCTGAGCTGGAGGCAGGTGGGAGTTTTCCCCACAAAACTCTCAGTAAAACACTCTGTGTACTGCAATAGATAACCCACAAACTGCAGCTATGAATCCTGCAAATTGTACTATTGGGAAGCAGCACTTTAACTGATGGTCTGATATTTCCAAAAGATAATGTCACCCTGACATTTTCAGTCTTTTAATATCCTTTTATTGAGTCCCTTTCGTATCCTAGAGCTGGAGCCACTTGAGCTAGAAGAGCTGAAATGCATTTCTGTTGTTTGTCATATTGTGTTTTGCCTAGCCAGCTGGGCCACCACCATATAACGTCCCAAGTTCTTAGTGGGAGGCATCTTACTCTCTCCACCATGAGACCAAAGATGCCACTTGTGAAACAAGAAAATGTTCCTTCTGCCCTGGCTCTATTTTCAGGGAAGGGACATTTACCTACTGGGAGTCTTCCTGGGTTGAGCTGCCATGCTCATTCAGTGTCACCCTAGAACTAACAGAAGGCAGCAATGGCCCTCAAGTTCACGGACTCAGATGAGTATTCCTAGATAAGGTTGTGTGTGTGTGTGTGTGTGTGTGTGTGTGTGTGTGTGTGTGTGTATCTGGCAAGTTTGTATAAAAATACATATACAACATACAGGATAATCTAGCTTATTATACAGAGTATGATGTTCAAAGCTGAAAATCATCTGTGTCCAAGAAACAACACTGTCAAACAAAAGATTAAACATTTTAATTGGTCATTTTTTCCATGTCATTATAGTAACTAGTCTATGGTTAGTGATCCATAACTCAATGTCACAAGCATCTCTTTGTCATAGCCCTCTCAGTTGTTTATTTTCCTCCCTCTCAGGAGACAGATGGATAAATAGATAGGCAGATATTGCACAAGTCAGGGCTGTCCAGAGAAACAGAACCAATAGGATGTGTGTGGGTGTGTAAATATGTGTTTGTGCATTTTGCTTTAGGCAGTGACTAAATTTTTTGTTTTATTCTTTGACAAAAAAATATTCTTCCCATTATTTAAAGTAAAAGTAAGTCACTATCATTGTGAAAAAAATGGGAAAAGACATAAAAGTGTAAAGGGAAAATAACAACCACTCCTAATAGTAACTTATTGAAAGCAACAACTAACCTTTTACTTTGGGAAATTTCAAACATATACAAAAATAAAAAGATTAGTATAGTCAACCTCAATGTCCCCATCACCCAGATCCCTTAATACCAACTCCTGGTCAAGCTTAGGAAAGAGATTTATTTTAAGGAATTGGCTTATGTGATTACAGAGTCTGGAAAGTCCAAATCTGCCATATGGGTCAGTAGGCTGGAGACCCAAGAGAGTCGACAGGGCAGGTGAAGTCCAAAGGCAGCCTGCTGGACAACTCCCCCTAGCTCTAGGAGGCAGATCTTTTTGTTCTATTCAGGTCTTCAACAGATTGGATAAGACCCACCTACTTGGAGAGGGCAACACTTACTCAAAATTCACCAGTTTGAAAGTTAATCTCTTCCAAAAGCATCCTCTTAAATTCACACATAAAATTAACCATCACAGATTTTTAAAAAAAGATTTTATTTACTTATTATTTTTAGAGAGGGGGGAAGGAAGGCAGAGAGAGAGAGAGAAACATCAGTTGGTTGCCTCCGGAACACCCTCATCTGGGTACCAAACCTGCAACCCAGGCATGTGCCCTGACGGGGAATCAAACCAATGACCTTTTACTCTGTGGGATGATGCCCAACCACTGAGCAACACCCATCAAGGCAACCATCAAAGATTTAGATAATCCTACATCTATTTTTTTATCCATTTATGCCTCTTTATATAGATATACGGATATATTTTTTGCTCTCCTTCTTTCTCTTTTGCTTTCATCAATCAGACCTGAATCCAGTTTGCAACTCCCCAAATTATGTGCGACTCTGGTATGTTACTGAACCTCCATAAGGGTCAATCTCTTCATTTATACAATAGAGATATCGCACCTCTTCCTTAAGATCGTTTTGGGTAGATGAGGCAAATGACAGAATATGTATAAAGACCTGGTACCACATCTGACACTCAGTAAGAACTCGAGAAATGGAAACTGTTACCCACATATTCAAGCAAATATTTATATACCTCAACTCTTCCCATTTCTCTACCTCGACTGCTACCATTTTAGTCAGGCAACTCTGATACATCTTGTCTGGACTAGTTAAATAGCCTTCTAAATCATCTCTCCACTTAACCCTGGGGGTGTCAGGGAAAGCCTGACTAATGAATTGATATTTGAGTGAAGCATGGGTATATCTGGTAAAAAGGAAAAAAAAAAAGTATTTTGAGGGGAGGTGAAAGGGGTAGAGAGGACAAAAGAAAATCTACACAGCATGAGTGATCAGGATGGAAATTTAGTTCCTTGAGTTTTGAAAAATGGCCTCCCTTTTATTCTGCTCAACAATGTGAATCACTCTTGGTAAAAAAAACTTTGACGCCGTGAAAGCGAAATGTGTTATTTCTTTCACCCTTAATGCCTGCTTAAAACAGAACATGTGAATGGACCTGTGCAAGGAAAGCATCAGTTGCAAGCAGAGCCCTCCCGGGGGAGAGGGCATGCGGGGCTCCGGGCTGCTTCTACTATCAAAGTCGAATGCTGACTTTTTCAATATGAAAGATTAATTTTGCTGTTGAGGTCTCTTCCATCAAGCACTCGTATTTTATGGTTTAGTTTAAATAGTACTTGATCCTTCCTGCACAAATCTTTGGGATCCTTAGATCCTGAGTAAATAAAAGAGGTATACAAAGGCTTAGTAACTCTAAATCCAGCATTTTAACATCTTGACGTAAAAAGACACTATTGTTGGCCAAATAGAGGCCTTTAACTCAATTCCACAAAATCAAGAAAGCCAGCACAATACTGCCAGCGAGTTGTAAAGGAAACTGCTGAATCCATAACCTGCGCGTTTGCCTGCACAAAACCCATCGGGTTAAGCTGGTTTTTCAGAAATGTATCTATTTTCTTAATCTGTTAGTTTGGGTCTTCCACTGACTTCAACTCTGACAAAAATGCAAAAATTAGATTTTTGTTACATTGGCGGTATATAAACAAGCAGCTTTAATGTGGCAATTAGCTGTTTTGTTTGTCCTTCCTTTCTTAGCTGCCCTTGAAGCATTTAAAGTTTAAGCTGTCTTTGCCCTCTATGAAAAGAGGAACTGGCTTTGATTGATTAAAGCTCTGGGTTTGATGGTAAGAGGAATATTTTTTCCCCTAGAGGACTTAAAAGAAAAAGGATTCGTATCTATAGACAATTTTTTTTTTCTTTCCTAAAGCAGACAGGAAAGAGGAGAGTTTCTCCCAGGCAAGAAAATATTCCCTCAGGTGCAGAGTAGGGGGCGGGGAGAAGTGGAGAGCTATGACACCCTAGAGAAGAGAGGGCTGAGAAACTTCTAGATAGAAGGCCCTATGGGCAGCACTGCTGGGACTCCTGCACCCCAAGTATGGCATGAAACCACAAAGGACACCATGAGGGGCAATGTTCAATGCTCACAAATGTGGAGGAGGGAGTCAGCGTCCTTAGCACCACTTTCTCCTCGCAAGCGAGGACAGTCTGCCCAGGGACTGTGTCGATCCTTTCATGGTGTGTCATCAACTCTACAGAGGCCACCCACCAGGACTGATGCTTGCCGCCACCCTAGCCTCTAGGAGACCTTTCTCTGTAGCGGCAGCGTCCCGCTCAGTACCTCAGGGAATCTACACAACAAAAGAATTCAGACTGAGCAACTGCAGACCCTAGGAGCTAGGACAGAGATTAATGATGCCTCCTTCATAGAGCTCATTTAGGGATTTACTGTGGTCCTATGTAAGTTAGCATAAATCGTTTAATAAACCCTGTTGGGGTAGCACTCTGCAGCTGGGACTTTCTTTACTATACTTCTCTCACAGGAAAGATTTTAATAATCATTCTCAGTGAACCTCTGAATGTAATGTTGCAATATTTAGTACCCAGAGTCTTGAAATGAGTGAATCAGTTATTTTGCCTTTAGAAATTTTTTAATAGGAAAAACAACTTCTTCCTTCAACCCCCTAAGTTCTCTCTGTTCAATTAGCAAGAAATCCAAACGGGGGCGGGGGGGGGTGAATCTCCAGAACTGATTATGAATCAGTGACAGTGTTTTGATGGTTTCCAAGAGAAACTGCATCAAGGTACGGGAGACAACTATTGGCTGCCCGAGTCCATTTCAGACACGTTCCATCACAGCCCTGAAAGTTGCCACTTTGACCACTTTTTAATGGAAAGGCAGCATTGGGCCCTCCTTTTCACTGATGGATTACCCAGAGACAGGGTCACTCCCACGCAACCCTCTAACTCAGGCTGAGGTAGTTCCAGATAATAATGACAGGTTCTTCTACACATTCTCATCTCCCTTGGAAATACAGTATATTTCCTGTTTCTTTGGAAATGCCATATAATTACCATTCTCCAAAGAGCTAGCTTGTATTTATGCTTACACTCTCCATGCATTTATTGCCCACCTACACCATCCCCTATATGCGAACATATACATATAAAGCTATCAATTTTTCATAAAAATCATGAAAAAATTAGGATCTTCCCAGTCAGAGTAATCAGTCTCACAAAGCTTTTCTTCATTCAATTTATTTGTCTTGCAAATATGCAAAAACAAAACAAAACACATCACTCTGTCTGCAATAGGTTTGCTGTGCTCTACAGTTTAATACAAACAGTGCAGGTGTTATGAATTTCCTTCAAATCTAGAGGTGAACTTTCCCAAATAATCTAAGTCCTGCTACCACACTTTTCTATTTCCTATAAAAAACATGATACAGTTTTCCCACCCCTGCCTATGACAGGCTGGTACATAAAAACCTGCAAATAGCTGCAGGCCATTGACTATACAGGCATTCTTCCCCCAATTTATTGATCCTCCTGCAATTTGGTTGTATCTATACTTGCTTCTCCTCGGAAATTGCTCTTGCTAAGATTACTCATGACCTTGCGAAGTCAATCTAATGAACACCCATCCTTGCTTTACTTGGCATCTCCCTAACATTCTTTTTCTTTTCATTTGACATAGTCTCCCTAACAAGCTTATAATTTCTCAGTCGTATTCCCATTTCCAACAGCATCCTACATATCTCTTGGTGGTGGAGGAGGGGTGTCCCACCGGCATTTCCAACTCAACATGGCCTAACCATGTTTGGATATTTTTCAGCCTTCATTCTTTATAAATCCACTCTTCTTCGATTCCAAGCCTTGGTGACTCTCTCTTGGTAGAATGAGAAAGGCCCAAGAGGAGAGAAGGGGCCCACAGGGCCAGGAATGAGCTGGGAGAGTTTATGAAGGTCAAGGGCAACACCTAAATCAGGGATGTGTGCCCAGCTAACAGCCAAGGTGACTCCGTGAGCCAGAGAGAGTTTAACTGGATGCTAGAACCAAAAAGACCCAAAGCCAGAAGTCTGAGTGCCAGAGGGAATGAGAGCAAGATAGAAAATCCAAGAAAACACCTTGAAAAAGGCACAGTGAGACAGGCCATGGTGTACTAGAAGAGTATGCAGATAGGGAAAGGAGAGTCAGTATTTTCCAAAATACTTTCACACTCATTTCTTGAGACAGTAACTTTATTACAGAGATGAGGAACTGAGTAATATATCCGGTGTCACAGAACTGGAAAGTGAGGGAGTCTGGTCTCAATCCCAGGCCACTGACTTTGGGTCCTAAGTCATGTTCTATGTCAGCACTCCTTCCAAGTTCAGGCCAGTCCAAACGAAGGTGGCAGGGATTGTAACCTCTAAAATGACACTGATATTTTCAACTGCAGTTGTACCTCTCCTCCCTTCCACCTCTACTCGTGATCCTGAGGCCAAGAGAAGACAAGCATTTTTTTTCGGTAGGCTCTTGCAATTTCCCAATAACACTTATCATTTTAGAACATGATAGGTTATGACTCTAGAATGCAGTATTTGCAGACTGGGAGTTTAACAAAATAGAGCAAGATAATAAATGTTGAATGAAGTACCAGTTTCAAAAATCAAATTACAAATTATGTACGAACTAATCACCAATATTTTCCCCGACGGATGCTTAGGAAGGCAAACATAATCTCACTGTTCTTCTGCATTTCATAAATTACAATAATTTATAGTTTACAATGTGCTTATGAAGGGAGTGATCTTTAGATGAACTGGCCATTATGCCTGCCTAAATCACTGAAAATTGTAGCAGTCTGGGGTGAGTTTATGTAATGAAAAATTGTGACTGGAATTTTTTCTTGCTTTTGGAGGAAAATTGAGCTGCTAAAGAAATGTTTAAAGTTAAATTATATTTTTCTCATAAGCAAATATACTTTAACTTTTTTAAATTGTTTTTAAACTTTACAGAACCGATGCAAATTAGGAAAAACAAAAAAAATGAATCACATACAACAATGTCTTTACACAAATATAATAATTATATTTTTGATGCATATTCTCTTCCCATATTTTTTCATATGCATATATTTTATGTGATGATGATATACAGGGCAGGGCAAAAATAGGTTTACAGTTGTTAGTACTCAAAACACAGAATTTAATCTTGTATCATTATTGACTAATTATTATATTATTTTCAATATGAACAACTGTAAACCTACTTTTGCCCCAACTTGTATGATTCTATTCCATATTTCATAGCTTATTAAATCATTCTCTTGTTTTGCATTTAGATTCCTCCTGATTTTTCTATTAAACATTGTTTTTTAAAAATGTTTGATGGATATGGAATATAATTGTTATTGTTTTCTGAAGGGAGGAGCTGTCATCCTTATATACCATAAACAAACATAAACCTGCATTCACTTATGAATTGTTTTTTGGCTGTATACACTAATCTTTGTCCTCCAATTTGGTTCAATACGTGTTTCCACCACTGGGCATCATTAAGCCTGAAATGGCTCTGTTCCAAAGGACCTGAGGTCCTTTGTGTTAAGTGTTATACAGAAAAAATGGCTAACACTTGCAACTGTAATGTAACACATTCCCATGTGTGCCTCTGTTCACTTGATAAAAAGGACAGATCAATTTCTAAAACCCAAATGTTTATCTCAGAGTAGCTCAGTGGTGATGATCCTCATTTTGAAGTTAAGCTGTCCTGTGTTTAAGCTTTGATTTGGCTCCATACTACCAGGGACAGAGGGCAGCCCCCTTGTTCAACTCCAGCAGCACGTCCACATTAGAATCTATATGAATGGCGCCCCCTGACACAGGGCAGTGTAGAGCCACTTACTAAGACCTCAGGGAAAATGTACTCAATGGAGTTGTAGAAGGTAGATCCTCAGACTTTGGGGAAGTTATTTAATTTCTGAACCTTAGCTTCCAAATTTGTAAAACTGGGGAGTTATAGTAGTATCTGATTTGTTAGTTGTACCAATTACAGGGGGGACTATTTCAATTAAGTAATATTTAGCATAATGTCTGAATGCAGTTAAGACCTCAATACATGTTAATCCCTATTATAATTTTTCTAAAAATGTATACTTTTCAAAAGAAGTACTTGGCAAGGTTGAATTATTTTGCATGTTTTTACATCATATGGTTAGTTTTTGTTCTCAATTACTACATCAGTCTACTCAGAATGGAAGAACCACATGAAAAAGAACAGAATAACCATGTACTCATATTCTCCATTCCTGAGTTTGAAGGATGATCTGATTTTATCTTAGACTGGAGTCGCTAATCTGTGACTAACTCCCTGAACTAAACCACTTGTAATTCAAAGGCTCTTCAGAAATCAACTGCAGAAAATCTCTTTTAGCGTGGACAGGATTCAGTGAGGTCACGGCTCCAGCAGGGACTCCTTAGCTGAGGAAACAGGAGACGTGGAGGACTAGGGGCTGGGAAAGATAGAAGACATGCAGAGGTGACCACGTGAGAATGCTGTGCGAGGGGTCTGAAAGGAGGCAGTGCTCAGGAATGGCCAGGGAAGTAGGGGGTGAGCACAGTTCTGAGAGTCTATAGAAAAAGTATTCATACATCTAATAAACATGACTGAATGCCACCATCATGTGCTAGTGCTTGGGAATGATGAAGGGAATGAACATGAGTGGTATCGTTATTTATTCTCATGAGGCTTATCTACGTTTGTTTGTATCTTGGGCACGGGATGAGGGTAGATTGAGTCAGAGTAAAGAGTATCACTAGAACAGATGTGGAACTGAAGTGCCAGTCCAATTACAGATATTGGAGTCAACTCAGTTGCTTCCTAAAGCAATTCTAGATTTCCAAGGTTATATAGCATAATGCCTTTCGTGGCTTGTAGACCAGGAGTTAAGGGGAACTTCTGTGAGGTCGACTAACATGTCTTCCCTTGCTGCCTCTTATATCAACCCCACAGGGATCAGAAATAGATCCAGCTATTTGAAGACTGAACTGAGGAACTAGGGTGGTAGAGGGGGCACATAAAAGAGCTGCCCAGTTGGAGAGAGCCTAACCTATGCTGGGCTTCCTCAAGGAGCCAGTCTATAATGAATCAAATTCGACTTTCACACTTCCAAACTGAGAGAAGTATGTTCAAGAAGAGAAAAAGAAATCTGAAAGTGGACAATATGCTGCAAATTAAGAGATATTCTGGACCTGAACTCTTCTCTACAGGATGACAGTTTAATCATGCTGATTCCTCTGCATAAAATGCAGTTTTGTCAGATAGATTTTAATCATAATTTACTTTAACCATTCTAACGCAGCTCTGAGACAAAAGACAGCCAATTCTGTCAGAGCAAACTCCATTTGTCCTTTATGTTGTCAAAATGTTCTTGTCTCAGGAGAAAAGTCCCAATAACCTGCACAAACGTCTTTATAAATTTCTTATCTTTCAGATGCTATATATACCACTTCATGTTTCCTTTTATGTTTAAGTTTGTAGGACATGACTCATGTCTAATTTCCGGAAGGCCAAAACTAAGTCAACATGCTTCAATATAGTAACATTCAAGGTTGCAATTAATCTCACAAGTTTCATTTAAAGAAGGTATAAAATAGAACAATAATTCACTCTAAAGTCATTGGTTTAGGCCCTCAAAGTCATTTCTCATTTGAGCAACAAAGGATTGTTTTCTCAGGAGAAATAAAAGTATACACATGATATTTGTAATACTAATGTAATACATTCAACTTCTCTATGGAGAACTTTATCCATCTGCAAAATTCTTTGCTCTAGATCAGGCAGAACACTCTCCCAGGTGAGCTGCACTTCCGCGCAAGGGTGGACTGGGGATGTGGTATGAAAAAGAAACCTTAAAGGACAGGAGCTGAGGAGAGTCCACACTTTGAAGGAGGTGGAAGGCAAGGGGAGGATGGCTGAATATTTCAGGACTTGGGTGCCTATATTTCAGAGCCAATTCTACACGCAGGAAGTTATGGAGGTGAAGGATTGTTTAGTCAAGGACTGTTTGGTTACAGGAAAAAGAAACTCCAGTAAACTTCAGGAAAAAGTGTGTGTGCCTGTGTGTGTGTGTGTGTGTGTGTGTGTGTGTGTGTGTGTGTTTAAAGACTCAAGGGCAAGAAGAAGCAGAGTATGGTCTCACAAAAGAATGAACCCACTTTTGGGGAAGATCTTTGTCTCTTCAGGGCCACATGGTCTCTCGTCTTTGTTCTTCACATAAGGTTTCTTCTTCATTTTACTCTCTACAGACTGGCTTCCCATGTTTGCGATGCACAGGCCAAAAATGGCTACAGGCGTCAGCTTCGCATCCTTTCCTTTTCTAAGGCTGCCACAGATTCACTGGAGCCTCTGAGTCCCAAATCCAGATTCTTACAAGGGAGGCTCTAATTGGCTTAACTTGGATCAGGCATTGGACTGGCTGCCTATTTAGAAGAAGTCATGGGGGCAGAGAGAAGGCGTATTGGGGTGGGAGAAACGATTGGCAGAGGAAATGATTTTGGAAACACAATGGCAATTCCTTAGGAAAATTTCTTTTCTTCTATTTGTAATTTAATTATACTCACTCTTTGAGTTCTTTGAAACAGGCCAGAAAGTACTGTTAAAAGGTAAACGTATCACCTTACAGGGATAACTACATTTATCCACTAGCATCCATTTTAAAACCCTATCACAGAGGAATCAGGTTAACCAGTTAATAACCTATCCACCTAATAACCAGTAGCCTACAAAGTCCCTGAAGGGGAAGTATCAAGGGCAAATAAAATTTGATCACAATTAAGGAGAAAGACAAAATAGTTAAGAGCTGAGTATTAATGCACCTAGAGGATGTGACAGGTGGCATTTACTGGGCGCCCACAAGCCTCACCTGTTTCAACTCATCATAAATCCACACTCCCTCCTGTTCCTGAGCCTTTGCACAGGGACCCACTCCTCCTCTTCTTCACCGTGCTAACTCCTATTCTCTCTATGATACTGTTGTGGATTGGGTTCTCTCTCCCTAAAAGATATGCTGACGTCCTAACCCTATGTACTTGTGAATGTGGTATTTGGAAAGAGTATTTCAGATATAATCACGTTCAGGTGAGGTCGTATTAGGGTGACCCTATACCCAATGAATGGTGTCTTCATAAGGAGAGGGAGATGTTCACACACAGGGATGCAGGCTAAGTGACGATGGAGGCAGAGGCTGGAGTGACGCAGCTACACGCTAAGGAACGTCAAATAGTGCCAGTGGCTGCCAGAGGTTAGAAGACGCAAGATAGGATTTCTTTCCAGAGCCTTCGGTCATAGAATGGCCCTGACAACACCTTGATTTTGGACTTCTAACCTCCAGAACTGTGAGAGAGTAAATTTGTTACTTAAGATACCCAGTTTGTGGTACTTTTTATGGAAGTCACATGGAATGAGTACAAGTGCTATGTTCAGGTGCTGTGACTGCTGAATTTACTTCCCAGATAATCTTTGCTATAGACTAAATGTTGTATTCCCCTGAAATTCATATGTTGAAATCCTAGCCCTCAATGTGACAGTATTAGAAAGTAGGGCCTGTGGGAGGTGATCAGGTCATGAAGGTGGAGCCCTTGTGAATGGGATTTGTGATGGTATAAAAGAGATTCCAGAGAGATCCCTCGGCCCTTCCTCCATGTGGGGGCACAGTGAGGGCTGCTGTCTTTGAATCGGGAAGCAAGCTCTCACCAGACATCGGATTTGCCAGCACTTTGAGTTTAGATTTCCCAGCCTCAAGATCTGTAAGAAATACATTTCTGTTGTTTCTAAGCCACCTGGTCTATAGTATTTTGTTATAGCAGCTTGCACAGGCTAAGACAACATTCAAAGGCTGTGGTGATACCCTTTCTCTGTACTGCCATACTGTGCTTCTCACTGCCATAGCTGCCACCTCACCACCGCAGTAGAGGTGATACTGTTCTATAATTGTGTACATTTCTGCCTCTGGCTTGTACAGATTTTGAGGTACCAGAAACTGTCCTTATAAGGGAATTCAATAAGTGTTTATTAAAATGAGACGAAGACTATTTCCATATGTAGTAAATCTACAATGCTCTTGTGTGAAAATATTTATATCTCAAGAATTTGAGACATATAAGTATGGAGCAAATTCAACTCATATTGTTGAATATCACCCCACACATTAAAATGTACTGCAGGAAGAAATTATGGAGACCAATAATTAAATAACAGTGTGCCAACTTCTATGTGGTTGCCTCCAGCCCTGGTGAAATAAGGGAAAGTTTTTTGTGGTTTTTTTTTTTAATTTAAAAAGTATACTCCTTTGAGGGGAAAAAAAGAGGCCTCGGGTTGGTTTTAGCAACTTCACTCTCCATAGAAGCCTTCCCATTCAAATAAAGTAATTGTAATTCATGAATTCAGAAATGTGGTCCAATGCAGATGAAGACAAATAGCACATGAGCCATTCCAGGCAGGCAGATTCATGGGGGAAATTGGGAGCTGTCATCAGGCAGGATAAATGGAGTAGTATGCTTCCTATCCAATTTGCTCTCACATTAGGCCTGCTTCTCCAGAGAGGGTGGGGGTGGTGGGTCCATTTACCCCCAAGTACACATTAGCTGCTACAATGCCATTTTGATATGGCTGGTATGAATTCTGGGCATGTTTTTATTTTTCTAAATAAAGAAATAGCTAAAGATTCTCCATGTCATGTAGGGATATTAGTGCTCGCTAGTATGAATAATCATTACTTAATGTTAAATTGTTGTTCAGGTAAGTGGCACGAATTGTCTGCTGGGTGGCATGTGGCTCGTGGGGTGCTAGGCGAACAGTCTCATCTACACATTAAATGGCATGACTGCACCTTCTGTAATGCATGTCACTATGGCAGTTGGGTGGACAGAGTCTATTTTTAATCTTTTTTTTTTTTTACATTCAAAAGAGCTTTAATTTCTAGAATAAGTTTCCAAGCATAGTCTCTGAAAAACTACTCTTCCACTGTATTAGTCAGGCACATTTAACCAGGCTTCTGAGACTTATTTCTCTCATCCGGTTCCTTGTGCGGTAAACATTGGGGTTGCTTTCCCAAACGTCATTACATTTTCGATGAGTATCCTAATCTGAGTCAGGAATTGGATGAGGAATGGGGGTGTAATATAGCTCTGGCCAATGAAGTATGAGAAAAGTTTGCTGGTGTGGGTGAGAAGTGCAAATTCTAGGAAATATGTCCTTGGTCCTAACAGAGAACCATAGGAAGAGACAATCTTTCTTCTGCCTCCACGCCTGAAACGGATGTAGCCACCTTGCTACTTGAGGAAGAAAGCCTCAGCCAGATGGAAGTAGAGAAATCAAAGAACTTGGGCCCTTGGTGACATCTGTAAGCCAATGAATCAGAGAAGTTGGATGTCTTCTCTACTTGGAGACTTACCATTAATAGTAATAAATTTCCTCATTACTTAAGCCAGGTTTTATGTTAGTTGTATCTGAAGCAATTTAAACTGCTACACTTGCCTTGGCCCATGTGGCTCAGTTGGTTGGGCATCATTCCACAAATAGAAAGGTTGTAGGTTCGATTCCCAGTCAGGGCACATGCCTGGGTTGCAGGTTTGTTTCCTGATCAGTGTGCGAGAGGCAACGATTGATGTTTCTTTCATACATCGACATTTCTCTCCCTCTCTCCCTTCCTTCATCTATCTCTAAAAATAAATAAATAAAATCTTAAAAAAAAAAAAACAAACCCTGCTACACTCTGCTTAAATTCCATTGTAGAAATGACAGGCTAACGACTAAACTGCAAATCAATAGCTGAGACACTACCTGCAGAGGACATGTCTCTTTCTGCCTAAGCTTTTTCAGATATGCTTTCCTTCCCAACTCTTGGTCTATGCATTTTCAGGGACTGGTCCCGACCTCTTCCTCCACAGGGGTCGGTGACCCACAATCTGGCCACTGAAATTACCCCAACAACCTGGCTGCAGTGACTGGAGCCTGGCCGACCAGGATGGGCTCAAGGCTCAAGCAAGGCCAATAAGCAGTATCCCCAGGAATCTTACTTTAACTATTAGAAGGGGGTTCTCTTTCTGTTAGAGTTGCTACACTGTTACATTATAATCTCAGAGCTTCGAATGGCCATCTTTGCAATCACATGGAGAAAGCCTGAATGAGAATGGAGCCAACACTGAAGAAAGTAGCAGGAAAAGATGCAGAAAGAGAAGGATCGCGTGTGTCATCATAAGACTCATCTTAGTCCACGTGGGCTGTTATAACAAAATACCATCATAAGCTGGGTGGTTAAACAACAGAAATATGTTTCTCACAGTTATGAAGGTTGGGAAGCCCAAAACAAAGACACTGGCAAATTTGGTGTCTGATGAGCGCCAGCATCCTGGTTCATGGGTGCCTGTCTTTTCATTCTGCCTCACATGGCAGGAGAGGCAAGGGACCTCTGTTATAAGGGCACTAATCTCATTTATAAGGGCTCTACCCTCATGTCCTAATGACATCCCAAAGGCCCTACGTCCTAATACCATCACACTGGGGTTAACATTTCAACATATGAACCTCAGGGGGGGACACACATTCAGTCCGTAGCAGCACTGACTCCAACTCTGCAGGGAGCTCTCTCAGCTCCACACTTGGAGTTTTTCAGTGACATAAGCCCAGAAGGTCCTGTTGGCTTAAATCAGTCTGTACTGCTTTCTTTACTTCCAATCAAAAGGGTCCTCAATAATATAAAATCTCATTGATAGCTACCATTCTCTGAATGCCAGTGACATTCCAAGCATATTATATCATTATTTCTAGGCTCACAGGGTTTGAATGACATGCCCACTTAAGACATAATCAACAAGCAGAGCTGAGTTACAAACCCAGGCCTGTCAGACTCTGAAGTCAGTGCGCCTTCTCTTGTACCCGCTCTCGGCATTGGCATTAGTGAGTCCACACTGCATTTCAGAGTATGCATGCCCATACTTCCTTTTGAAATTTGTTTATTTTTAAAAATAATAACATATCCTTTTAAGTAAAAGACAGCGATGAATTCAAATTTCTGTCACTACTTCTCCCCTTATTTCCCAATATTTTTTTAACACAGGTGGAGCTACTTGATGGAACACTTCCGACTTCTCACGCGCTTGGCCCTTGCTGTTTCCATTTCCTGAATTTCCTTCTGTTCCTACATGGCCAAAACCTAGGCATCCTTGACGATACTGCTCAGATGCCACTTCTTTCACTCAGCCTTTGCTAATGCCTCAAGGCGAAAGCCACCTCTTTGACCTTCTCCTTCACTCCATTTGTGCTTTTCTAATGACAATCTCCTTTTACTTCTTAATAAAGTTATTTGGGTAGATGCCTTTTCTCTCTCAATGGAATATAATGTTTGATCCAACTTTGCATCCTTATATTACTTAGCATAGTAGAATTCGATAAGCGCTGAATGAGCGAGTCCATGAGCGAGAGGCATTTACAGGCCCACCTTCACGGCTCCAGAATCATGAGGGAAGTCTGCAGGTAAGTACATCAGGGTCTTTGAACCCTATTTAGCTAGTAGCCTGAGCATAGTAGGCATCCAATAATAAAATGACTTGAACCTAGCATAACACTTAGCCCCTTAAAAAAGTGAAAATTTTATCATGACCCATACTCGATGTTTTGTTTTCCATTAGTGACATGCATTAGTTGCGTTGTACCAACTTTCCTATTTGTACCTTTCACATTTACTTGCATTGAACAGCTATTATAGTACAGCATGGCTTGGAATTCTTATTTCATATTTTTTGTGAATCTGTTCCTCTATGACTTCATCTCTCAGGCTGTTGTTTGCCTCTTCACAAGAGGCCCAACTCCTTTAAGAGCATGCCTTCTACTAACATTGGGCGTTTTAAGTAAAAGTCTATTCTATTCTTAATTGATGCTGGCCTGTGACTAAACAATTGTTTCTGTCAAAAAATTTTTTAAAAAAAGATGACTTACTGTTACTTTTCTAACATCTGCTCCTCTGTAATTACACAATTTGAATTCATATTGATATATCTGAGCATTTTTAATGGAATCTTACAGATTAGTTCAATCATATACATTTGCACTTCTTAACCACCTATACAAATTTGTGTTACATAAATGCCTTTACCAGCTAGATTCCAAAGTGGGAGGAAAGTTACTTTTGCCCAAATATAATTTCTGGAAGACAATTATCATATCAAAGGTATCATGCCATAAAGTAAACTTAAAATACCATGCAATAATGTACTTAAATATTTTAATTATATTATGATTATTTAAGGTTATGATTAATGTGTTGAGAGACTTAAAAAAGTTAATTGTAAAGGCTAAGCTAAGTCATATTGCATGCTATCTCATGTATATTATAGCTAAACTTTTAGGTAACAATATTTGACTCACTTTTTATAAAATTGTTATATATGTGAGCTAGTTTATGGGAGGGTTACTTTACAAAATTGTGTAGATATGGGCAGAACAATTGGTATATAAAAATATACAAGGAAAAAAAAGCCCAAAACCAATGTTATAACTAGTTTTATGTTGTTTATATACATGAAAATAACCTTTTCCTTGATACATGGTTAAGACAAGAGATGCAGGATTTCAAGGCTTACTATCTTCATATCCTTGAAAGCAAAGTCAAGAAAGCAAACTTGTAATTACTAGCAATAGATAAGCTTGCAAGAAGTTGCCTTGCTCCCAGGCACTTTATGCCTTTTCGGTTTGGATCAGCATGGAATTCCTCACTGGGTATTGATTATCGAGTTCCTCCTCTTCGTCTATGTATGGCCCTATTCGTAAAACACGTATTTTGATGAAAGATTTCTAAGGATCCCTCAGAACGATGGGCTACTTAATTTGGATATATTTCTCTCCCTCCCTCTTTCTCTCTTTACCTCTACTTCTCTCCCATACCCTCTCCTTTCTTTGGACCCCTCTCCTTTCCCTTCTCCTCACCCCTGTTTATTTCTTTTTTAAAAAAGAGTTTCTGAGTTTTAAAGCATTGTGTTGACAGAAAAAGTGAAAAAACTTAAAGCCCACATCTTTTTAAAAATTCTTTTTCTCTCCCACTTTTTTCATGGCCTGAACCCCATGATTAATGTTCTTTTTAACAACTCACGCCATCACAGTTTAAGTTTTAGAAAACTAAGGCTGTTTAAGAGTTTGCAGGATGGCGATGTTTAACTATGAGGTGACAGGACATTTGAAGCATCCTTGAGGGTTTAAATAACTTATTTTTCACATGCAACCTCAACAAATTTTTCTTAAAGTAAATCCTTGTACTGGTTTCTCAGTGTAGCTCAATCTCAGGTCCCTTAAGAGGAAAAACAACAACAACAGCAACAAAAAAAAACCTTTAGTTCCTGGAAAGGAGAAATTATATCTTAATTTATGATAGTGAGAAGCCAGAACCCAAAGCTCTAGTTTCTCTTTCCCGTATTTAACTACTTAATGGAGACCCAGGCTAGAGCTGCGTGTCTGCAGGGTAGGAATTTCTCAGACATGTCTTAAAATTGACAACTCTGTGATTCCTTAGTCTAATTCAAGACTCCGGCCAGTCATGGGAGCAAGTAAATGTTGAAGCTTCCTTTTAAGTATCAGTAGTGACAGATGGTTAAGCCTTTGCTTCAGGGAAGTATGGTCTTGTTGGGCATTATTATTTCCTGAAGAAAAGTAAAGTGACCATAACTTACAGTCATATTTGCTAGATAATGTTCAGCTCGCATTGCCTCTGAATGGCTTAGCATCTCTCAACATCTCCAGAGGCAGAGTGATTTTTCATCTATTTTATTTTATCAATGCTACTTCAGAGAATTTAACAAATATGAAAAATTCAATATTTAAAAAGTCACATTTCACACTATGATTATTTGCACCTTCAGAAATTTTGCAACCATTAGAGTGTTATATAAGTTGACTATTAATTATGTCACTAAATATTATGATCTAACAGCCCTCAGATCAGTGGTTCACAACATTTTCTTTCCTTTATAGCTAGAGCTAATTCTTCTAGTGTCTGTCAGTTTAGCTGTAGGGCTAAAGTGTCTAGTATAAACAATAACTGACTGAAACTCACCTGTCTGACCTATCGCATAGGTCCAGATAGACAGAGACCCATGTCTACACCAACACAGCTACATGTACCACATATACTGCAAACACCTTTTAAAAATTCCTTGCATGACAGAGAAATCTCACTGCCTACAGTAAACTGGGGTGCCGTTACGTATTAGGGAAAGGAAAAGTGCACATCGATATCCTAAAGCAGTCACATAAAAAAGAAGGATTGAAATGTCTAAGGACAAAAGTCCCTCAGCATTTGTAGAAGATACTAAAGGGTAAGGCATTCTGATAAACCTGATCTCAGGTGATCTGCCTTTCAGAGTACCAAGGAAGCAGTCCCTCTGCAACTGTCCCTTGCTCTTTTATTTTATATATAATCATGAATATCATTGCATTATATTGAAAAAAACTTTAAAAATTGTCATGATCATTTATGTTTTCTGCTTCATATGTATAAGTAGTATGCTGAAGCTTATTTCACACACTTATTTTATAAAGTGTGACCCTTTGGAAAAGACACATCCACAATTATGATGTTAATATGATGTTTTACTAGACTACGAAAATTTCACAGGATAATTATTTTTATTATGCTTATGCAAAACCAAGGCAAAAAATTACTAAGACTATTCAAAGATCTTAATCTTTATAATTAAGTGCTTGCTATTATTTTTATTCTCTTATATATTACTAAAGTATTGTGCTTATTGTTATTATGATATTTAGCAGGCTGTATTATAATTATGTGCTTTTTATGTCTCCTCACTAGACTAGAAATATTTCATAGGCAAGGACTTTGTAGTGTTTATTCAATATTCTAATCTCTGTGCATTATGTGAGAGAAATAGATGATAGACAGACAGACAGACAGATATGGATTCTACCCTGTGTATTTAATCCCTCAAAGTAAAATGAATAATAATCGTTTGATACTTCTGATAATCACAGTTAAATAACGTCTTAAATAGAAAGAGCAAAACCTAGCAGGTATCTAGGGATAAGAGTAATAAAAATTTTTAAATACTAAAATAGATTCCTCGAGGGATTGATTTAAATTCACATAATTTGTTTACAATGACTGTTTATAGAGCAGTGAACCTGGGGTACGCAAGCAAAAGGGAGAAAGGGGGCGGGTACTGTGTTCTCTGATGACTGTTGAAGCTCATTAATGTAAGTTGATGGCCATTGAAAACAGATGCGAAGACAGTATCACTATTCTGAGATAGTTTTCAAAAACCCTGAAAGTAAGACAATGTAACTAGACGTTACCATAAACATTATAAAATATGAAAATGTATAAATGTGGAACACTAGAACCGAAGGACAATTTCAGAACACTTTAATAATCTGCCAAATTTAGGAAGAGAATCATCACTTTTTGTGTCAGTTGTGACAATATTACTATTATCTTGATAGTGAAGAGATGGATTTCCGTACTTGAGGACACAGGAAAAAATGACCCCAATCAAAGGGTTTTACTTGTCCTTTGTTTTTTCTCTGTCAAATCCACTGCCCTTACAATGACTAGATATTTCTAGCCCTGCTTTCAAGCCCTCTGCCCAAATGTGGGACTCTTCCCCGGTGTTTGGGAGTGGGCCACAGAGGGATGCCAGCACCTTACACCTGAAGCTCCGCAGACTTGACTCTTCCTTCCAAAGGAAGGGATTATACTAACCCTTCTTATTCATCTCTCCAGGTAGAAATTATGGGTCCAAAGTAAAATGCAACTGCAAATGTCTTTCTCAACACATTGACTGCTCATTTAGTTAAAGCTATTGTTAGTCTTTAGAGCTTATTTCCTTAGTCCCATGGGCTATTCTTGTGTGTTTGCTGGAATTATTCCTTTGTAGAATGAAAGAAATCCTTGTTAGCATGAGGTTCTGGTGCAGTCTTGCTAGTTTCTTTGTGCATCCTCCCTTTGCACGCCATACATACATGACTTACAAATGCCTGCCTCAGTGTCTGGGCTCACTCTATACTCCTAGCCCAAAACGTCCAACCCTTCCTCTCCAACTATCAAATTTCGACCATTTCATCCAGGCCCAGGTAACTTAGTGAAGCTTTCTGCTTTACCCCGGACTACAGGACCACTGTAGCACTTACTGTTAGCAAGTCTGGTATTTCAAAGACTGTTTTCATTACAAGGTCATTTTTCAATGTATGTCTTATTTTCTCAGGCAGTAGGTTTCTGAAAGATAAGGGCCATTTTTATTTTTCTAAAATTTTTTTGTTTTATTTCAAAGTGTATACCTACATAATACATCTTACAGGCAGTGCTAAATAAATATTTGTTGACTGATCATTTAAACAGGGTAAAGAAGGTATGGTTAGGAATAAAACTAAGTAATGAAGTATGAATTCAGATATAAAATGAATATTATCTGCTTCAGGAATTTAAGATTGCCTCTGTGTGTGTGTGTGTGTGTCACACAGAATGGTAAAACTTTTATAACTTAAGCAGTATAGCATGAGCTCTTACGACAGAAGATGCCATCCCAGGTTTGTTTTTTTTTTTAACCAAAGTTGGGTTGATTAGGCTTTCTTGGGTAATTTTTTCAAGGATTTCAATCTAAAGATGCTATATTTTTATCAATAATTAATGAGAAAGAAAGGGTTCATTAGTGATACTCTTAATTAGGGTAATAACAGATTCTTACTTCATTCTACATGCTAAGATAAAGTTCAGATAGTTTTTGCAGGTAGATTTTTTAAATTAGAAAGAAGGAATGAATATTTAACCAACCTGTGAAAAGATACTATCTAAATTTAAAATATTAGAAATTATTTTTAAAATCCCGTCAGACTTGGCTCTATAATAATTTTAAAATTCTGCATGTGAATTTAAAATTTAACAAATTTAAAATCCAATAATAAACTAGAACAAATTTTCTTATAAAATGTGACAAAAATTATCTATGACGATGGATACCATGGATTTTACACAGAGGAAAGAATATGAACTTTGGAATGATAGGCTAACCTGGAATGGAATTTAATTACTAGTTGTGTGCCTTTGGGCCCAGGATGGCTATGAATGCGGCCCAACACAAAACTGTAAATTCGCTTAAAGCCTTTTTTTTTGCTCATCAGTTTTCATTAGTGTTTGTGTATTTAATGTGTGTCCCAAGACAACCCTTCTTCCAGTGCGGCCCAGAGACGCCCAAAGGTGGGACACCATTTACTGAAGTGCTCTGTATTCCAGTTGCTTGCCTGCTTTTCTACTGAGGCTTTTTCTTGTTGATTTATGAAAGTTCTTTATATATTGTAAAGATGAATCCTCTGTCAAATACACACGTTGCAAATGTCCTGTTAGACATATGCATTACATGGATCTTCTCCCCTCTGTTGCTTGCTGTCTTCACTCTCTTGATAGTATCTTTTGATGAACAGATGTTCTCAATCTTAATATAATCCAATTCATTAATCTGTTTTTATGTATAGTTGTTTTTGTGCCCTGTTTAGGAAATCTTCAACTACTCCAAGGGCATGAAGTTATTCTCCTTTGTTTTTAGAGTTTTTACTGTTTTACTTTTTACATTTATATTTACAATTCATCTCAATTTTTACATATAGCATGAGATAGGGGTCTCCATTCATTAATTAGGAATACCAGAATGACTGTTCTCATCAGTGTACCTCAATGTCACTTTTTTCATAACCCTAGTAATAACATATGTGTAGTTCTCTTTCAAATGGTCATTTGTTTGTGTGCCAATATTATCTCACATAATTAATATAGTTTTATAGTAAGTTCTGATATCTGGTAGTATAAATACTTCAGCTTTGTTCCTCATTAAGATTATCTTGGTTTTTCTTGGCCCTTTACATTTCCTCATAAATTTCAGAATCAATTGTCAATTCAAAAAAAGAAAAAAAAGATTCTGCTGAGATTCTGATAGGTATTTTACTGAACCTTCAAGTCAGATTATAGATAATTGTCATTTTCATAATAGTGATGCTTCCTACCCATGAACTTATTATATAGCTCTTCGTTTATTCAGGTCTTCTTTTCTCTTAAGAAAGTTTTAGCAGTATTCTACGTAGAGGTCTTACATATATTCATTTATATCTGCTTCTAGGTATTTAATATTTATTGATGTTATTGTACAATTATGTGGTATAGTTTATTATATATAATTTTTTTTGTACATTGACCTTGTAGTTAGTGACCTTGCTAAGTTCACAAACTAATTCTACTAGATTTTCTAGATATCTTTTGGCTATTTTATGTACAAAATTTTTTTGTCTACAAATAATTATTTTTATTTCTTCCTTTTCAATAGTTACAACTTTTATTTACCTTGTCTTTATTTCATTGGCTAAGACATTAAGAACAATATGAAATAGAAGTGATGGTCCAAAACTTAGGGGGAAAGTTTTAATTATTTTACTACTATGTATAATATTTGCTTGGAATTTCTTGTAAGTAGTCTTCATAAGATTAGGGGGTTTCCTCCCTAACCTTTCACTGCTGGAAGAGGTTCTAATTCTCCTTTATTTAAAAAACTGTGACTGGATACTGAATTTCTCCAAATGTTTTTTCCAAATTTATTAAGAATAATTTTATTTTACTTTTTAATTCTGTAAATATAATGAATTACATCAATTGAATTTTGTATGTTAAATGATTTTTTTCATTCTTGGAACAAACCTAACATTGACCTGTGTATTTCCTTTCTCATAACATCCTTATCAGGTTTTATTATCAAGGTGATACTGACCTAATAGGGAAAGTTAGGAAGTGTTCACACTTTTTCAATCTGCTGGAAGAGTTTGATTTAGATTGGTGCTATTTCTACCTTAAATATTTGGAGAAACTCCCTGATGGGAGTTTGGATATTTCTTTGCACAAAATCTTTAAATTACAGACTCAATTTCATTATTTGACATAGTGCTCTTCAGGCTTTCTATTTATTCCCGTTTATTTTTTGGTAAGTTGTTTCACGGTAAGCTCTCAAAATCCACTTGGATTAGTTTCTGTCTGCCTCTCCCCTGCACTTCAGTTGGTTATGATTCTCATCTGAAATACAATAAGAACATTTGTTTTGCTTTCTATTCTGTATGAGTCACTCTCATCCCTGTTTTTTTGAATATGTAAAATACCAATATGGTTCTAAATGTTAGATCTGTATAAAATAAGTCTTTAAAAAAATTATCCTTTTCCCCATCCTTCTACCCTATTCTCAATCCTTTATACACACCTTTGTATATTTCTTACAGAAAATGTAGCATATTCAGTAGCATTTTATAATATTTTGTACTTTGATTCTTTTACCTAGCAATATATTCTAGAAATCACTCCATATTTGTTCACAGAGCTCCCCCTTTTTCTTTTTTATATAGACTCAGAGCTGCATAATCTTTACAGGAGGTGATTAGATCATGGGGCTAGGACCTTCATGAATGGGATTAGCGCTCTTGCCTGAGTCCTGAGAAAACTCCCTTGTTCCTTCTGCCATGTGAAGTTACAGTGAAAAGGCAGCAATCAATGAGGATGCTGGATTTTACCAGACACCAAATTAACAAAAGAAGTCTAAAGACAAATTCTAAAGAAAATGAGTATCTAAGGAGCAGGAAGAGAGAGACTAACAGCAAACAGAAAAAGGAGGAGAGAAATTAATGAAGGCAGAAGTGTGTGGTTCCATGGCAGTTAGGGGAACACTTTGAAAAGGAGAAAGTGTTGCACCAACTGGTGTGGCTAAATTGGTTGGCTGTTGTCCCACAAAGCAAAAGGTCATCAGTTCAATTCCCGGTCAGGGCACATGCCTGGGTTGCAGGTTTGGTCCCCTGCTGGGCTACTTAAGAGAGGTAACCAATCGATGTTTCTCTCTCACACCCATGTTTCTCTCCCTCTCTCTCTCTCTACCTTCCCCTCTAAATAAATAAATAAATAAATAAATAAATAAAATCTTTTAAAAAAAGGACAAAGGGTCAGACAATAATAGTGCCTCAAAGGTCTAATGATATAAGAACTAATAAGTTCCCATTTAATTCAGTAGCCAGGAAGTTGTTGATAACCTGAGCAAAACAATTTCATAGAATGCTGGGAGCAAAAGCCAGATTGCAGGGCATTGAAGAGATGAAGATGTGGAGACACTCTCCTTTCTGAAATTCAGCAGGAACCAGCATTCTTAACCCCAATCTTTTTATCTTTAGGCTTATCCCTCACCAACAGTATGGGAAATAATATTTGCTCAGGAAATTGTTGGTACCATCACACCAAAAAGCCTTCAAAAAGACAATTTACTACTGCCACATCTAAGCAGTCATCTTTACTGTAGAGATGTCAATGAAATCACTTCTTTCTGGAAAGGCACAATGTCTTTAAAGCTATCACAAAGTCAAAATGCAAACGACAGAGAAGAGCATGCAGTATGATGTGGAAGTCACCCTTCACTTCTCTCCCAAATCCCACTCCCTTCCCTATGCGTGACTGCTGTCAACACTTTGCTGTATGTACTCACAGAACTTTTTCTATGAATTTACATCTATTTCATTCAACAAGTAGTTATTAAGTGTCTACTATCTACCAGATTTTTTGTGTATGTAGGTTTTTCTTGTTCCTTTTAAGATAAATAAGAAATTTATTGAATATATATTGGCGAATTTTCTATGTATTTATACACCTAATTTATGTTCTACAATGCCCTATAATATTTAATAAGCTATACATGTAACAAAAATTATTTAGTATCCAATTCTCATTGTGTACTAATGCAAAGTAAATTCCCTTTTTATCCATCGCATGCCCATATGCAAGTATTCATGTAAATTGTGTTCCACAAATGGAATTGCCAAATCAAATATGTACATTTTTTAATTTTGCTTGATCCTGCCAAATTTTGTGGCCATTGTCAAAATGCCGTCAAAACAGCTGCACTAATATGCTCAGCGGGATATGAGTACACATTTCTCTGTCACCGACTCCAGATAGGATCTCTATCTTAACTTTTACCAACCAAACCAGTGAAATATGGAAACTGTTTTCATTTAAATGCCCCTAATTTTTAGGGGGATGGGTCATTTTTTCAGTATTTATTGGTCATAAGTGTGTTTGGGGTTTTTTTTTGTTTGTTTGTTTGGGACTTGAGTTTGCCTCTCCTTCTGATAGCTGCCTTTTTCTCATCGATTTGTGTGACCTCTTTAAATATTATGACTATAACACTCTTTCTGTTATATATGTGACAAATAGTTTCTCCTGAAATTTGGCTTGTTTACGGTGTCTTTCACTAATCAGAGGTGATTTAAAAGTTTTTATTTTGTTCTGTTTTTTGTTGGTCAGGTCGGTCAATCATTTCCTCAATGGTTTTGGATTTTGTGCCTTGCTTAATAAACTCTTCATGACTTTCCTCCCAAATGAACATAAAGAGATTTTTAACTTTAAAAAAGTTATTCTCTTTGTGGAGTAATAAGCCTATGTGCCAAAAAATTCATATATTCTTATATATTAGGTATTTATTTATTTGAAAAATAGGCCATTAAAGTAATGAATGATCATGGAAATGAATTTTGAAATACCTATAACATTTTTAAAGGAACTGTGGTGGCTGGCAGGATGAAGAGAAGAAACATGATAAAAATCTAGAGAATGAGTACATGTTTGACATTTAAACACCTCAAGACCATATAAATTACTCCCACCCAGAATTATTCTAGGCCCTCAAGCAAAATTTTATAAAGTAAGAGAAGCCATGAAGAGCCTCTCCAGACTTACTTCTGGACAACAAAGGAGGACCTGGTAGCAACACAGGAGTAGCAGAAGCAGGGAAAAGGGACCGTGTCACCTTGGAGCCCAAAAAAGAAAAGAACGCAGTGCTGGGCATTTCTGGACATACATTTCAGGCTGCCTTAAAAGCTGACTTCAAAAAATTTCAGGAAGAATAAGTATGTGCCAGCAGCCAGAGACGCAAAGAAAAAGAAAATGACTCCTAGACATCAGAGATCCTGAGAAATGAAATTCTGACTATACATTCAAAAAATTCAAATAAGAGATGGGAGCAGGGGTGGACATAAGGAGGAACTGGCATGGCTGTAAAGGGAGTTCTCTGACAAGCTCGGGTTTTAAAAGACATGAGTCAAAGAAAGAGGAAAGCAAGAAAAAACAAAGGTAAGCGCAAAAAATAGCATGAACTGTTAGGAATAATGTCAGGGAAGTCAAAGACCACAATGAGCAAAGGCCTGAGGACAACAAAAAGCACCGAGGACAATGCAATGTTCTTTAAAGCACTTGATATGGGGCAAACAGTGCAAACCATGAAGTATATGTTGTCATGTTTTCCATTTCACAGAGGAGAGAAGTAAGGTGCAAGGAGTGCAAAGTAAAGGAGCATCTGCAATATCATATAGCCCTTTGAACAGGTGAACAGAAATTTCTTATTATTCTTTATGCCACTTATTTTTTACTTCTGTCCCATTCCATGTGGAAGAACATTTTTTAACCCTGGCTTTTCTCTCTCTCGCCCCTCCACTGATGGTGGAGGAACAAATCACCTGACTGGTGAGCTTGGAAGGAAGAGCTGTGTTAACCTGCCCCCTTCTCCCTCTGTCTCAGGAGAGAGCTGCCTCTATAAGTGATGCTCTCAGATGCTTCCAACCTTGAGGTACCTGAAAGGTGAAGGTCCTGCCCCCTTGGAGAAGGTCTGCAGTGGTCCAGAGCTGCCTGCAACTGACTGGGAAGTTCTGCCAAATGCTGGGGTGCAGCTTCAGCTCACTGGCTTTCAGTTATGTCAGATTCTTTAACATCAGCTCCATCAGTCATGCAGATATTTTTGTTTTGCAGAGGCCTCATTTTTTTTTCTGGTCCTATTTCTCAGTTGGTTCAGAATAAGGCTTATCTTGTATGATCTTAAGCCTGAGCACCTAACCACTAAGCAATGCCATTTCGCTTGTGTTTTGCATAAGAGAGAATAAGGCTTACGGATGACAGGGAGAATTGCTAGATTATTTTCTGACCACTTACCAGAAAATGGAATATTTTTCTAAATTAGAAATGGTAAAATATGATTAAGAGAAAATTGAAAATCAAGACAAGAGAGGGGATAGTAAAAGAACCCATAAGTTATTTGAATGGCATCAATTCTTCACATGCAGGTTAAACAGCTTCGGTTACCACCAAGAGCCACCGTCAGCCACAGTTGAGAAGTCAAGGAGAGTGGAAAAATGTCTCCACAAGTCTAGAGATGGGCAAACGTCCCCAGTTTTCAAAAAGCTAAAAATGTGAAAATCCCAGAAATTATAACCAGTAGGCTTGACATCAACCTGTAGGAAACTGTAATCAAATGGGCCCACTAAAAACAGTGAGTTGCTCCAAATTCACTCCATTAACATTTTGGGTAAGTTTGCTGATGTGTTTCTCAAAAAATGCTCAAAAATATAGCTTATCTTTATTTCAACAAAACAATGGGCAAAGACTTTCATGATAGACTTGATCTGACAATAAAAGGAGTTGCATGTTTGCCCTGTTAAACAGCTCAGCCCCTGGAAGATCAATCACAGTGAATGTGAATGACACCTGTGCGGTGAGTATGGATCTTGGCCTTCTAGTCATCACATTGTTAGTACAATTTTTGTTGGCCAATCATTAGACCTCAGTAAAACTGAAAAAAAATATATAGTCTTGAAGTAGCATTAAAAGACAAAAAAGTACCTAATTAGGGAAAGAAACATTTCCAATGCACCCTTCGATAGTCAAACCACATTTTAAATTTTGTGTGAGATTCTGGATACCACATACACGGGCAATGTTGACAAACAGCAGAACAGTCAGAAAGCAGCGGGGAAAGAGTGAACACCCTGGATGTCAGTCCATAGGAAAGGGGTTGCAGAAGCTTGGAATTTTAATCTGGAGAAGAAAAGACCGGGATAACGTGAGTGGCTTTCAAGTCATTTAGCTATTTGGGGCCTCAGATGTTTCCTGTATAAAATATGAAAGGGCTTATAACAGAGATCTTTATAATCTCATTTTCTCAAAATACATGCTTCTCTCTGAGCATTTGAAAAGTTGCAGTAAAGGACTAAAAGATCTGATACCTCTTTCTGATAAAAACAATCAGAGTCAATGGATAACTTTAAAAAAGTACAATTTTCATTAAACATGAAAGAACTTTCTAGTAATTAGATGTATCCTAAAAAAAATGGGATGTGGATAGTAAGCAGGCTGGCAATGGAGATACTGTTCAAACAGTGGGTAGATGATAATGATAATGGAGTTATCATATTTATATTTAATCGTTATTATTATTACAAAATATTAAATGTCTGCTATACAGGGTGGGGCAAAAATAGGTTCCCAGTTGTTCATATGGAAAATAACACAATAATTCATAAGTAGTAATACAAGAATAAACTTTCTGTTTCACTTACTCACAACTGTAAACCTATTTTTGCCCCACCCTGTGTGTCAGGCCCTGACAGGGACACTGGACACAGGTTATCACTTGTGTGGAGGGGCTTCTGTCAGAACAGCCACGGTAGAGAATTTTCAGTGGCTGGAAAGGTGGTCTAGATTGGTGGTTCTCAGACTTTAGTATGGAGGCCTTGATAAAACACAGGTTGTTAGGCTCTACTCCCAAAGTTTCTGATTCAGTAGGTTTGGAAAAGATCCCCAGAATTTGCACTTTTAACAAGTTCTCATGTAATACTGATGCTACTGGCTCAGGACCCATGTTTTGAGAACCACTGGTCTGGATTATTTCTGACTTTCATTTTCATGCTAAGACTCTTAAGTTTTGATAATTACCTTAACCTTCCTTCATGAGAAATACCTCCCCAGCCCCTTAGATCAAGACCTTAAAACAGCAAAATAATTCTTAGGAAATCAGATCTCTGACAAATATCGGTTAGTTTAATCACTGTAGCCATCGTGCCCTACCTTTCCCTCACTTCCTTCTTAAAAAGCTGCTTTGGGAATTTTTTCTTTCTTTCTTTTTTTTTTTTTTAGTTAAATTACTGTAGTTCCTAAATGGTCAGAGGAAAAAGCAAACTTCTCTTTCTTTGCCTTGATTCTTCATCATTGTGCAATTTCAGACACTCTTATTATAGTTTTTTCCCAGGATCTCAGGATTAATGAAATCAAATTTGAAAAAATAAATACCTAATGCTAGAAAAGAAATCATTAGCAGTACTGTATGATGAGAATATCATTAAAGTGTTTCAAAATTTTGGAAAGACAAACATTGTGTCTGGTAGTGAGCATGGGAGTGAGGATTTGAAGATGATGTGTGCATGTGTGTGTGTGTGTGTGTGTGTGTACACATATATTCCAAGAAAGGTAAAATTTCATCCTAGTTGCTTCAAGTGACTTTTCCCTGCTATTTTTAACACTTTCATTATTCGGATTTGCAGCACCCCAGGGGTCTTTAGCTATTTCAAGAGGTGTAATGAAATTCTGAAGTTTCTCAAAATAACCTTTTAAGTCACTTCAATTGAAAAAATACATACTTTCTGTATAGAAATTTTCCAGGGTGGTAGAAGGGACAAAGAGGGACATTTAGAATTGAAATAAACAACAACAACAAAAAACCCTGGAAATTGCTGATACAGTATTTAAACTTTCTTTCTATGCTGGTTTCCAAATGAATTGCAATGTGGTTGCATTCTGTGTCCACAAAGACTTGGCATCCAAATCAAACATAAAACACTCCACATATTTTGAAATTTAAAAAGACCACATTTTCAGACAATTCTCAATGATCTCATTAACAGATTGCTTGCAATGTCTAAAAGCCCTAATGATTGTTTCTTTTTAATTTTTGAGACTATTCTTGTACTCGGAGGTGGTGAAGAGCTGCTTCTCCGATGCCCTAAGAATTCCACTCAATGTTAAAGGTGCCACTAAGAGGGGTTAGAAGGAGTCACAGCCTTTTGGCAAAAGAAAGTTTTCTTCTCAAATCATGCAAAGTCTATGTTCTCTAAAAACTGTTCTTAGAGCTGGGGAGAGGAGATAGTGTTTTGGATTTTAACGCATTTCTGGACCTCCAGCAGAGGCAGATTAAGGTCGGCTGAGGCCCCAGGTGTGGAAGAAAATACTGGGTCCCTTAAAAAAAAGAGAGACAGGGAAAATAAAAATACATGTTAACCATATTTTTAAATAAACAAAAAATATTATGTACTATTAATGTTTTATTTCCAATAAAATTTGAATATATGCATTGCACATATGAAACCAAACTTGGTGTTATTAGAAAAAAAGTGCAAAGTTGGGGTTTTGTGGGGCCCTTCAGAAGTCGGGGCCCAGGGTGCACACTCGGTGCACCTGCCGTTAAATTCGCCTCTGACCTCCAGGTAAAAGAGAGCTGAGATACTAACATGATAATTACATTGGCTGGGTGCTAACAAAAAATTATTTGATTTTTAAAACTAATAAACTCCTGCTAATTGTCTATATGTGAGAAAGAAATGAGGTCCGCATTCTTTTCAAACACCAAGCGCTCTTATTTTGTGCTTCTGTGTATATGATCAACAGATGGGCATGGATCTCAGAGAACTGAGGACGGGCTGGATGCCCTGATTAGACGGATGATCAGGAACGGCATGAGTCCAGTTTAGCACTGTCGCCCCAGCTTTCTCTGTTCCTCAGGCCCATTCCCTGTAACAGCCACTCTCACTGGACTCATCCTGGCTGCCCAGCTCTCCTGACTCCAGTATGTCTCGACCCTTTAAACTAATGCCAACTTTTCATAAACATCTCATTCACACTTTCCCAGAAATTCTAGCATGTCTCTCAGGATTAGGGGAAGAGAAACTCCATTTAGAAAATTCTGTTATTTTCTTTGTAACTGAGCAGCAAAAGGGTGTGGTTGTGTTTTGTTTACTGGAGCTGAGAAAATTATAAGATTGATTACGTCTTCTCACATTTTTCACTTGCCTCCTCCACCCCACATCCCCACGTCTGAGAGATCCTGGTATTTCTCAAGAGCCCATTGCCTCCAGTTCAGAACTATTGCTGTAATTTATACATTATGATGAAGCTGGCTATATAACTTGTGGGCTCCACGCAAGAGGAATATGCAGGATCCCCTGTTCAAAAATTATTGAGAATTTCAAGACAGCAACAGGAGAGCACATAGCCAAGGGTAGGGCCTTTCTAAGCTTGGGGTTCTGGGTGACTACGCAGATCACACATCATGAAGTTGGCCATGACCATGACTTTTCAGTTTCTGTTACACCTGTGACTGAGTCTCACAGTGTTTCCTAACTCTGATGCCTAGGAGTAACAGTCTGATTGGCTGAGATAAGCATTTCATTCCAGAGTGTGTCACTGGTTGCTGGCGAGCCTACTCATAGAGGTCTCTTGGTCAGTTGATTATGTTAGAGCCAAGCAGTTGTGTGTGACCAGGGAGAGGGGGTTGTGATGGGGGTAGAGAATGGCTCTCCCAGCACAGAACATGGCCACCATTGCAACAGGGACAGTGGACGGGGACAGTTTTCCTTTGGAGGGATGTGGGTAGGCAGGCAATCACTGATGCTGTTAGGATCAAATATAACAATAAGCATTTCCAATTTAAGCCTGGTGTCGGTGTAGATGAAGTGCAGCCATTAATAATATTTCAGAGGATAGTTCGGGGGAACAGAAGAGAATAGTGGCCTAAACAGATGAGATGTAAAGCCCCAATCAACAACTGTTATTGTCATTGTAACTAAGGGAGCTGATACACCATGAAACTTGACTTTTTCCAACAGCCCAATATGCACAAACTTATGTCTGCTACATTAGGCCATCAGGACGTCGTTTCATGGTGTACGCTCGGGGTGACTCTTCCTGTGAACCGAGCAACACGGATTCCACATTCTGAGAACAGAACCACACCAGGGATTGCGTCTTTATTCAGATACACAAAGACAATTTGTACTAGAGCTGAATGTGAGCCAAGGGACAATCTGTTTAATAGACTGTGGCTTGTAATATGTCTAATCTGTTGATGAAAGAACTTGTTTCTCTTAGAAAAAAATAATTTTCTAGCCTCCTGAGCAAGGTTGAAGCTGCCCTTGATTCTTTCAGTAACTAGGAGTGACTGTCCCATTCTAGGTTATTATCACCGTGATCACACTAGTTCCTCTTGTAGGCTTAAAAATCTCATTCTCATATTCCTATCTGCCCCCACCACCCCGAGGATTTTTGTCTAACTGGTCGCCTTCTAATTTAACTACTAGATGTAGTCATGGGTTTTTAATCCCAGGCCCCACCTTTTATTATCTTTTACCCTCCCTTTTTGCCCATTTAGATTAAATTGTACAATCTGTATAAGAATTTAAGTTGGTCACATTAAGGATTTTGAAACATTAAAGATTTTGAATTCCAACAATAATGTCAGTAACTTTCAATGTTTAGGAATTTTTCTCCTGTGTGCATGAGAGACTGGGTGAGTGTGTATGTTTCAAGAATACATAGATTTACAACAGTATAAGAAGTTCGCATTGCAAATGCCAGGAGTTATGCCAAATAGAAATTTCCGTACAGTCCTACATAACAAATGATACTCAACAAATCATTACAAAGAAACTTTCACATTACTGAATTTCTAAAAAGAATCAGGAAAGTAAAATTTTATAAATCAGTGCTTTGGAGAAAAACAAAAACCAAAAAAAACCCCCAGAAGCCCATGAGTGGTGAGGGCCATTGGTTAAGCTGGGATGCCTGCTTTCTTTGCTCTAGCAGAGTGGCCATGGGTCTACATGACCCTATGATGTGTAAAGTGCTGCACTTAGCCTTCTTGATGACTTACATTTGGCAGGAACACCACACTTAGGACACATATCATACGAGCAGTTACAACAGGTTTCCAAAGACTGGTGAGAGCACCACGTGAAACTACCCTCCAAACACCCATTTGAAGAACGTGCTTGTGTGCGCAGCCAGCGTGCTGTCGAGAACTGATGTGACACTTGCTTCTAGGCAGAAGCAATCTCAAAACCCCTCAGTCTTTTTGAATGTCAGCTACTGCTCAGATACAGAAATCACATACTTAGAGAAAATGGAATTATAAACAGCCTTAGGATATTACTCTTTCCTGTCTACCCTTCAAAATCAATTTAGGCGTTTAACTTGCCATTTGGTACAACACTCTAGGACAAGGATGGAGTGCATAAGAAAAGTAAGATTTCAAAAATGTGGTAAGGAGTGCATCAAAATGCCTTTAACAGCTCTCAACGGTGTGGGAACAGGGGGGCTGTTAGCACACAGGTGGGCCAGTGCTCTGAGGGGCTCATTGGGAGAGGATATCATCTTAGGTACAGAAAACTATTAATCTCATGAAAGACAAAATATAAACACTTTTACTTTTAAGAGAATTGATATCTTACTTTCTCATCATGTAGGTAAAAGTTCACAGAGCCATATTTTACTTGTTAGTGTGCCAAGAACGAGTGAGAAATAACAATTTCCTGTCTGTCCAAAGTGGGATCAATGAATTTTGAACATTTTCAAGGTCTTCTCATTTGAATTTTGTACAGAATTCATAGAACATTAATTCTTTGATGATCATGAATTCTTTCTGGACTATAGCTGATGTGACCAGATATTCCATTTTCTTGGGACAGTCATGGGTGGTGCCTGGTATCTTGTCATCTCATTTGATTTTGCATTAGTCAAGAATGCATTTTAAAAAAACTGTTTAATGTTGCATTATTATTAATAGTTGCATTAAAATAAGCCAAGGTAGTTGATAGACCTCCATGTTGTATTTCTAGCTTCTGATAAGGTCTCACCAGTAGCATGAAAAGCACACAGGTAGTAATCATAGTTCACGCTTAACATGTGGTTAAATCTGGAAAATGACCAGTGATAATTAGTCTCTCCTTGGCTGACGTTTTCCAGATATAACATTATTAACCCCTTCTGTATCAACTGTCTGTCGCTACATACTAAACCACTCCAAATTTAGTGGCTTAAAATAATTAGAGTGGTTTACTGTTTTCCACAATCTTCTACACTGACTGGGTAGCTCTGGGCTTACTCATTTGGCTGCATTGAGCCGGTGGCTGGGCTAGTTTAGGAAGTGGCTGAGATAAGCATTTGAAGCCATCCAAAGTGGCTTCAGCCCTATGTCTGGGGCCTCGGTGCTGGCTGTCCACTGGCATGCTTTGTTACTTCTCCGCGTGGCCCCTGGGCTGGGCTCCTTCACAGCATGGTGGCATCAGGGTTCCACGGCGGAAGCTGCAAGACTGCCTGTGAAGGCTTAGGCTCCAGAACTTATTCGGCATTATTTCTGCTACATTCAGTTGGTCAAAATAAACCATCAGGTCAACCCATATTTAACAGACTGGAAAATAGATTCTATCTTTTGGTGGAAGAGTGACGACATTCTGTTGCAGAAGAATGTTCACACAGAAAGGCAGGCTTCGCTGGAGGTTATTATTACAATGATTTCTCACACCTTAATTTAAAGCAGTGATTCTCAATCTTTTATATCTCATGGCACAAATAAATGAATTACTAAAATTCTACAGTATGTCAAAAATGTATTATGTTTTTGCCAATCTGACAAAAAAAAAGGAATAATTTTTATTGTCTTAAAAAATAACAGTAATAGTAATTACCTACTGTTTTTGCTCCAAAGTGCCTTTTTAAAGAAATCAGTTGCCTAGTCCTTTTATATAAGGACTCCTGGTACCAAGAATTAACCAATCAGATGCAACATTATTATGCAATGTGACCAGTAAGATGCAATTCTAGTATATGACCTATATATTTATGGTTCCGGACAGAGCATTCATATCAGACAGCTATTGTTGCGTTGGCAGTTTTCATTTTTTTTGTTTGACAATCTAAGGGAAAAGAGGTCAGTGCCCCTGACTAAGTAGTCAGGTATTGAACGTTTTAAAAATTCTGTGGCACACCAGTTGGGAATTGCTACTTTAAAGGATAGCAAGCACAGCTCTTGCTGATAAGCTGAAGTATGCTTAGGTACAGTAGTTGGAAACACCCAACTCATTCTGTTCTACAGTGGTGAAGGGAGGAGTATTTGATGCTGTTAACCCTACTGGCCACTTGATGCACCAGCTGACAATATCTTATTCTACATGGAGATCTCTGAGATGCACAAAGCTCCAGGCCCTCTACCATGGGCAAAAATATGCATAGATTAGGCAAGCATGGAATATGTAAGAAACTAGAGCCTGAGCAGTTCTACAATATTTATTTAATTTTTGATAAAGCTTTTCTCTTTTATTAATAAATGATTTAAGAAGCAATGAGTGTTTAAAAAATTCATGGCTATGATGAATGTATAACCTACACAAAATACTTGTTAACTTTCAACACCAGAAAAACACCACTGACTATATAAAAATTAGAAGATACAAATATGATAAAGAAGTATCAGTATCCACCTAAAAATTAGTACTATTTTAGAATACTATGTCCAAAGATGATGATTTAACAGTGAGGCTATAAACGGTAAGTTTACATAAAACTTCATAAAGCCTGACCTTTTTTCTTAGATCAAATAATTGCTTTACTTATATATCCAAATTTTTGTGCACATGTGAGAAATGAAGCATTAATTGTTAATATGTTGGCTCCAGTGTTATTACCAGAAGTGCAGATAGTTAAATGGCACCAGTGTCATTAGATGCTTCAGTAGAAAATCAATTAATTGTACTAATAATTGTATGTTTTCAAATCTACTTTATGGAATAATAGTACTTCGGAGTTTAATTCTGTGAGAAATAAAATATATCTCATTACCATGACTGGGCCAATCCGAGGGGCAGCCGAAGGCCCGGTGGCATCTAGGCGAATGTGCTGAGTTGGAAGGAGGAAGAGGCTTCGGACAAACAAAGCATGCTTCCCAAACTTTGCATTTATGCCAAGAGGAGCCTACTGTTCTACAGAGTCTTAAATGTGACTCAAGAAAATCTAGACTTACACACTGCCTCTCATCCTCGCTACGGCCAATTTCGACATACCATCTCATCCGAAAAGAAAAAGTTACAAGCCTGATTCTAAAAAGCGTTGACAGGATTAGGGGTTTCACTGATGTTTCAAGAGGCAGAGGCAGCATACAGGTGAGAGTACAGCATATACAACATAGTTAGACTTCTTCTCCTTTAGAGCCCTCCCTCTCCCATGATCCATTTCTCCTGGAAACTGCTCAAACCTCTCAGTCACAACCTGTCAAATTTCAACTTGTTTCTCCCCCTTCTTTCTCTAAGTAGCTTTAGCTTCCTCCCTCATCTTAGATATCCCATCCCAGGTAGCTTAAGCTTGTTATTACATAGAATTATATATCCTACTTGTTTAGACTTTAAAAATCTTTTGCTTCCTGTCGTATAATATACTGACTGGTCAGTCCAATGAAGGCTTAGTAGTCAATGAGCTCGGCAAAAAATTCAAAGGGTAGGAGAGAATTCACAGATTCTTTTTAACTTTAAAGTTTCTTTTTTCTTTCTCCCATGTTTTCAATGTACATAATATAGAGGCTTCGGGAAGAGAAGATGAACCTCAGTAATATGAAGTGTGAGATGAGAGCTAAGTTTAAACAAATCACTAAAGCAAATGATCTGCTTTATGAGAAAAGACATTTTATTTTCTATGTAGATGCTGAAAACACTGGATAGGAATCCGACGTGTAGCTGAGGGTGGAACTGTTCCTTGTCCTTCAGTGTCTTTGTTTGTTCCCAGTGATAATGTCCCTGTAAAACACTATTGCTAATCTAATATTGTATGCTTTCTAAGCCCTGGATCTTTTACAAACAGCTGCCACGTAAGGTGATTCAGTATCTACATACAAGTAATTTCAAGAGAAACTCTTCCAATGATGCAATGACTTGCAGACATGCAGAATATTAAGTCAACTGCCTCTCAGTAATAAATCAAATGCTCTGATAACCGACCTTGCAGATTTCCATCTTGGATTTCCATTTTATTCACCAGAAATGTCCTTCTGGGAAAGCTTAAGTGCTTTTGAAATGAAAGCAAACTAAATCGGTTCTTTTGCAAAAGATAACACCAGACTTTGTTTACTTGTTTAAAAGAAATTGGTTGGATTAATTTGAAAATTATTTGTTTTGGTCTTTGTGTTTTATGTTATTTTTTATCACCTGTGTTTATCCCATAAGAAGTAGACATTTTTTCCACAGCCAGAAAATGGGATTTAAAAAATAACAAAGTAAATCACAAAGTAAGAGAGACTCATTTATATAAAATCATCTGTCACCCTTCCCTCCAACATACCAAGCACTCACACTCAACTAATCTCTGTGGCTACCACTCTCCTTTCTTCAATATCATCAGCATGGTTCACTTTATTAGGAGGTACACACACACACCTGTCTCTCCCCCTGCCAGCCTCTGTACCCTTTGACTAGGGACTAGAGAGAGGGGCAATGTCTGCCACATGCAAGCTGCTTAATATTATATTTTATTAATTCTAAGATATATTTACTTTTCATATTTTAATAATTTATAAATAAAGATGCTTTTCCCCATAAATTGCATGTCATCCTTTAAAGGGCAGCCTTTTTTTCTTAGCAGCATGTAAACTAATCATGCATCTTAAACTCAATAGTGTCTTATATTCAATGAAAGATAGTGCTGAACTGTACCTAGTGAGAGCTATGCACACAGGGTTTTGGTTACTTTAGTTAAAAATACAAAGAGTAAGTGATCAAATTCAGAACACAGAACAAGAAAGAACTTCATAAAAATTAAAGAAATCAGAGGTACAATTCAAATAGTATCTATTTATTGAGAATTTATTTGCCAGGCACTGCTTTTGGGGCTGTGGATACAGCAGTGAATAAAAGAGCCCTGTGAAGCTTATAGTGGGGGAAACAGGCAACACATTTGAAAAATAGCCCTGATCGGTGTAGCTCAGTTGGTTGGGTGTCATCCTGCAAAGTGAAAGATCACCAGTTTGATGCCTGGTCAGGGCACATGCCTGGGTTGCAGGTTCGGTCCCTGGCTGGGGGTGTGTGAGAGGCAACCGATCAATGTTTCTCTCTCACATTAATGTTTCTTTCCCTTTTTCCCTCCCTTCCCTTCTCTCTAAAAATAAAGAAGTAAAATATTTTTTAAAAATTTAAAAATAAATGTACAGTGTCAGTTGATAATAAGTGCTATGAAGAAAAATCAAAATTGGTCCAGAATAAAATAGAGGAGGGAAGCGGAGGGAGATTCTATTTTAGATGAAGTGATCAGGGTAGTCTTCTTTGAGGAGGTGGATGTAAACAAGGATGTAAGTTATATGCCTCCTGGGAGTAGAACATCCTGGAAAAGGGAAAAGCAAGGAAATAGACCATTCCAGAAAATGAGGACACCTGCTGGGAGCGTTTGAGGAGAGAAAGGAGGCTAGCGTGCTGCAGCCAGCGTGCATGTCTAAGAGTTCTCTGAGGTGAGGCCAAAGAGGTTGTAGGGTCTTAGAGGTCACTGGAGGGATTTGACTTTCATCCTGAATGATGTGGGAACCTATCAGAAGTTGTGAACAAGGAGTGATATGGCCTGGCTTATGTGTGGGGTTGTGTTCTGCTATGTGTGGGTGGGGATAAAGGAAGAGTAGGAAGGGGTTTGACAAGGACTGAAACAGAAAGATTAGTAAGCAGGCTGCTACAATGATCCAGGTCAGAGGTAGTGGTAGCGGGGGACAGAATGGTAGCAATATTCTGGATAAATTTCAAACATAGGTCTGTCAGGTTTAGCTAATATATTGGCTATGGAATATGGAAGAACAAAATCAACTATGATGGCAAGAATTTTGTCTTAAGCAACTGGTAGAATGGGGTTGCCATTTATTAAGATGAGGTGGAGTATAAGAAGAATGGTTTGGAAGAGAAAAGCCAAGAATTCATTTTGAATGCATTACATTAGGGATGTCTAGTAATATTCAAGGAGAGATGTCTAGAAATGAGTCTCTACTTTAAGAAAGAGGCAGATGATGAAAATATAAATGGAGAAACATTAAGATACATGTGGAGTTTTAGGGTATATGAAGTCTCTTGGATTGCAGAGTAAGGGCACAGAGAAAGGGGGCAAAAAGGCAGAACCTTGGTGCAATGCAATGTGAACGACCAGGAAGAAGAGGAGGAGGCAGCAAAGGAAACTGAGAGGGCAGTCAGGAAGGTGGGATGGGAATTAAGACAAAGCGGCATCGCTGTGGCCAGGTGGCTCAGTTGGTTGGAGCATTGTCCCATACACCACAGGTTTGCAGGTTCGATCCCCAGTCAGGGCATATACTTAGGCTGTGGATTTGATCCCCAGTCAGGGCACATATGGGAGGCAACCAATGGATGTTTCTCCCTGACATCAATGTTTATCTCTTTTCCAATAAACATATTGGGAAATATGTTTATTTTAAATTCTCAGGTGAGGATTTAAAAAAAAAGAAAGACAAAGTGGCATCCCAGATAACAACTGAAGGATCAAGAGAGTAATAACTTTGTCCAGTTCTACTGATGAGTAAGATATAGACTCAGATATGACATTGTTTTTGGAAGCAAGGAGGTTATTAGTGACCTTTACAAAAGATTATTAAGCGGAATATAAGGACAAAAATCTGGTTTGGAACAGTTAATGTATGAATGGAAGGAGAAATGAAAGTGAAAAACAGCAATTACAAACCACTCTTTCTAAAGGGATACAAATATGCAATGTCAGTTAAAAAAGGATATAGGATAAATGAGAGGTTCTGCTTTATTTTAAAAACAGGAGATATAGCATGTCTGTAGTCATCAAGGAAGGGTATTCATTTTCCTTTCTTAGGTCCCTTCTCTCTAGTCTCTCTGAATTAATTAATTAACACAGTTGTTGGGAAGCATGCAATTGAGATAATAATTTGGCATCCTTTCTCAGTTAAACTCTGAAAGGAATATTATTTACATTTTTATATTTCTCAAAGGGATCTAGAAAATCAGTTTTTTAAAAATATCCTGATCTGCTTTGTTTCTTAATAAGTAACATTCAGGGGAGAGGGGATAGTATTTTCACATACTTTTAATTAGAAATTTAAAAGAATGCCTTGTGCTAGCAAAATTTGTTCATTCCTATATTAAATCATATCAACGAGAATAAAGTCATATTCTAAAAGGAAATAATTCCATCACTATGCTCCTCTTTTTTAATATCAGAGCTGACAGATAAGCCATTCTCCTCAGAAACAGATAAAAGTTCCCCTCTAGCTTTTGTTACAGTAGATGGCTGACAGTAACGCTAAACACATTGATTCTATTTACTGTAGAAGAGCTAGACTAAATTAATGTGTTCTAGCCCCGTGGTTCAGGGACCTGGCTGTAAATTTGATTTACCACTACCCGTGGCCCACCCTGAGATTATGATTCATTTGGTAGGGATTAGCTATTAGGTGTGGGTAGGTTTTAAAACATCCCAAGGAGATTTTAACGTGCAGTGGGAGCATTTAAGCTTTTCATCTCAATGTGATAAAAATCATAGCTGGCTATGAGTAAAAGGCTTGAAATCTGATGTAGCCTCAAAGACAGAACGCGAAATAGCTACCCTTGCTTGCAGTTATCTCCTACCGTAGAATTCTCCTTTGCCATGGAGAGCTCATGCATAATTTTGCTCATGTGGCAACTCCGGGGGTACTGCCCAGTGAAAGAAGGAGGCGACTTGGCCTCTGTGAGCAGGACTGTTCTCCCCCAAGTGACTTAGGTGACTGTTGAAGGTCTCAGAGCAGTCAGAAACAAATTGGTTTTCCTTTGTTCTTCAGACTATAGTTGACAGCAGTGTATGAGGAAAAGCCAGGCCATCACAAAGCTTCTTTTAGGTGTTTGTTGGAGGGAAGGGCAAGAAAGGGTAAGAGGCAACTGTGAACAAGAAAACACAAGGAAAACAAGAATGAAAAAGACAAAACTCAGCTGAAGCCAGATCTCCGGTAGCAAACTCACTTTTGGTTTTAACTGCCCACATAACTCAGGTAACAGGAGAGTTTTTGCTTGAATTTCTTGATAATTATATCTATTTTCTATTTTGTCGATGAAAGCAGCAGGATATTTTTTCCCTCTGGAAAGAACAGAGCACCACAATGAACATCTTGAACTATATGTGGTCTTTTGTTGTTGTTGTTTCTTTTTTTTTTAAATTTCCACTCAGAAATTTGATTTACAGGACAAGAAAACAAACAAAAAGAGAGCTTTCATCAAAACAAAAATAAAGAACAAAGTTAAAGAACAAAAATGCATCCTCAAGTTTACCATCATTATCTATGTTTCTGTTACTCAAATCATTGTTCATACATAAAAATACTTTCCCAGGAGCATGACTATGGAATAGATGCATTCTGGTCTTTCATCTACCATCTGTTTGTTTCTAGTTGTGCTTCTGATGCAGAGTTGAATTGATACAATCAATCATACTCCTCAGCTGCCTTGGGGCATATTATCTCCATCAGCCCCTCCTTGTGATGTTTATTTTCTTGGTTAGTTCCCTTCCTTTCACACCCTACTCCCTTAGTCCACCCAGACACCCATGCTCATGCATTTAAGGTATTTTCTCCCAATACATACTATCTACCTTCATTTATGTGCATATTTATACATGAACCATACACATTTTTTATTGTGAATGTACTTGTAAATTTATATTAATGGAATTAAGTTAAAAATAATATTCAGCTTTTTAAAAATTACTCATGTTTTTGAGAATTCTGCATGTAAACATATGTAGTTTTTGTTTTATCTCTTTTGACTGCTGAATAGTATTTCATTGTTTACTTATATCCTATCATAGCAATATTTTTTCAATAAAGTCACCATCATTTTCATTTTAATAACTATGTTATAGTCCAAGACATTGATATTTCAATTTAAATTTAAGTATTTCTCTCCTATTGTTTACTTAGATTTTTAAGGGTTATAATTAGTCATTATACACACATGTATCTGTACATGTATTAGTTTACTAGGGCTGCCATCACAAAGTACCACAGGCTGGGTGGCTTAACCAACTGATCCTTATTTCTCCCAGTTATGGAGGCTGGAAGTCCAAGATCATGGCATAAGTAGGGTTTATTTCTTCTGAGGTCTCTTTCTTTGGCTTGTGGATGAACATCCTCTTCCTCTGTCTTCACATGGTCTTTCCTCTGTGTGCCCATGTCTGTGTCCAAATTTCCTCTTTGTATAAGGACCATTTTCATTAAGGCCCACCTTAACATAACTCATTTTAACTTAATAATCTTTTTAAAGACCTTATCTATAAACACGGTTACATTCGGAGGTATAGGGGGTTAGGGGTTCAACATAAATTTTGAGGGACACAATTCAGTCTATAAATACCTATATTATAACATAACTAATTATAGATCTATCTATAGATTGCTGTGCATGCATTACATATGTACATACATAGCATTTTTCTAATTTTCTACATAAATTTTGAAGACAAATACCTAGCAATGGGAATATTTAGTTGAAAGATATAAACATTTTATACATCTTTTTTAAAAAAGATTTTATTTATTTATTCTTAGAGAGAAGGAAAGGGAGGGAGAAAGAGAGGAAGAGAAACATCAATGTGTGGTTGCCTCTTACGCTCCCCCTACTGGGCACTTGGCCTGCAACCCAGGCATGTGCCCTAACTGGGAATTGAACCAGTAACTGTTTGGTTTGCAGGCTGACACTCAATCCACTAAGCCACACCAACCAGGGCTTAAACATTTTATATACCTTGATATTAATTTTTAATTTCTTTCCAAATATTTTATGCCCATGTATATGGCCAATCTCTCTAGGTGTGTTTCAACTTTACTAACTATTGTTAACATTGAAGACAGAGTTTAAATTTTCTTTTTTCAATAAGCATAAAATTAGCACATTCTTTTCTTAGTTGTAAGTCTCTGTAGCAGTAACTTCTGATCCTTGTCAGCATGTACCTAGTCAAGACTATACTTTAGACACCAATAGCCCAATGGTAGATATTTTGCAAAATGAAAGTGATAAAATGTGTCATCAGAGCTGTACATATTTGTTCTTATAAAGCATTGGGTTACTTTGATGATATCTGGGTACCTTAGTTAGAATGCTCCAGAGAAATAGGACCAAGAGGATATCTATCTATCCATCTACCTGCCCATCCATCCATCCATCCGTCCATCCATCCATCCGTCCATCCGTCCATCCGTCCATCCAGAGAGAAATTTATTTTAAGGAACTTGCAAGTCCAAAACCTTTAGGGCAGGCTGACAGGAGACTTGGAAAAGAGTCTGATGTTGCAGCTTGTCTGAAGACAGTCTGCTGTGCCTCTTCCTCAGGAGACATCAGTCTTTTCTGTCCTTCAACTGTTTGGGTGAGACCTACCCATATTATAGAAGGTAATATGCTTTACCCAAAGTTTACTTATTTAAATGTCAATAGAATCTAAAAAAATACTCTCACAGCAACATTTAGACTAGTGTTTGACCAAATATCTGGATTTGGTCTGCCAAGATGACACATAAAATTAACCATCACTCTGGGTTTTGTGATTTTGTTTTGTTTTCTTTATTTTGTTAACAGCTTTATTGAGATATAATTCAATACAATACAATTCAGCATTTAAAGCACACAATTCAATGGTTTTTAGAATATTCACAGAATTATGCAACCATCGCCACAATCAATTTTAGAAAATTTTCATTATCTCAGAAAGGAATTCCATAGCCTTTGAGATCATCCTTTAAATCCCCCATTGCCCCCAGCCCCAGGCGATCTTTAACATGCTCTTAGCCTCTATAAGTTTGACTGTTCTGGATATTTCATATACATTGATTTTCCTTGTGGTCTTTTGTGGCTACCTTTTTCTTTTATTATGTTTTCAAAGTCCACTTGTGTTATAGCTTTTATTGGTACTTTGTCACATTTTATGGTTAAATAATATTCCACTGCATATGTATAACCACATTTTGTTCATACAATCGTCAGTTTATGGACATGGGGTTGGTTTAGTTTTTGGCTATTACAGTTTGCTGCTATGACATTTGTGTACAATGTTTTGTGAGTACATATATTTTCAACTGTCTGGGTTATATACCTAAGAATGCAGATGCTGGGTCAAATGGTAACTCTATGTATAACTTTTTCAAGAATTGCCACAGTGATTTCCTAAGTGGCTGCACCATGTTACATTGTATGAAATTTCCAATTTATCCACGTCCTTACCAACACTTATCTAACTTATAGATTATAGTCATCCTAAAGGGTGTGAAGTTATAGTCATTTTGGTTTAAATTTGCATTTTTCTGATAACTAATGATGTTGAGCAACTTTCTATGTGCTTGTTGGCATCTGTATATCTACACTGCAGAAACGCCTATTCAAGTCATCTGACCATTTTTAAATTGGGTTATTTGTCTTTTATTATTGAGTTGTAAGAGTCTTTTATATACTCTGGACACAAATTCTTATCAGACACATGATTAGTAAATATTTTCTCCCATTGTGCAAGTTGTCTTTTCACTTTCTTGATAGTGTCATTTGAGGCACAAACGTTTTTAATTTTGATAAAGTCCAACTCATGTATTTTTTTGTTGTCGTTTGTGCTTTTGATATCATTAATAAAAATCCATCATAAAATATAAGGTCATAAATGTTTTCCCCTATGTTTTCTTTTAAGAGATTTATAGTTATGGCTTTTACATTTAGGTATGTGATCCATTTTTGAGTTAACTTTTATATGCGGTATGATGTAGAGTCAAACTCCATTCTTTTTTATGTGGCTATCCACTTCTCTCTGAACCATTTGTTCAAAAGACTAATATTTCTCTATTAGTGGTCTGGCAAAGCTTATAAAAAAATTAACTGATCATAGAGCCATGGGTTTATTTTTGAGTTTCCAATTATATTCCCCTGATCTCTATGTCTATCCTTATGCTAGTACCACATAATCCTGAATGCTGCAATTGTATAGTAAGTTTTGGAATCAGGAAGTCTGAGTCCTACAACTTTGTTCTACCTTTCTCAAGACTGTTTATTTATTTTGGGTTGCACCAGTTTCCATATGAATTTTCAGATTAGTTTGTCTATTTCCACAAAGAAACCATGTGCTTCTTCTGATAGAAAATATGTTGAATCTGTAGATGAATTTGTAGAATACTGCATTTTAATAATCCATGAACATGGGATGTCTTTCCTCTTATTTAAATCTGAATTAATTTCATTCAACAAGGTTTTTAATTCATTTACAACAAAAAATGAACAGAGGAGACTTCCAGCAAGATGGCAACATAGGTAAACATGGTTTACCTCCTCGTATAACCACATCAAAATCACAAGTAAACTACAGAGCAATCATCATTCAGGGGTGTCATAAATTAAGCTGAATGGAAGTCCGACAACTATGGAATTAAATTAAAAAAGCACATTGAGACTGACAGGAATGGCAGAGATGCAAAATAGGCTGGTCCCACATCCACATGTGGCAGATAAAAATCGGGAGAAATGTCAGGAAGGAGGAGTCCCAGCCCCAAACCAGGCCCCCCAGTCCAGGGCTCCAGTGTCAGGAAGATAAGTCTCCATAACTTCTGGCTGTTAAAACTAATGGGAATTGAGGTTATAAAAGAAAGAAAATTCTGGAGCCCCAGGCAGTTCCTCTTAAAGGGTCCATGCACAGATTTACTCTGATTTATTCCCTCTGAGCTCCAGGATGGAGATTGAAAGGCATCAGAGACATACAGGAAGGAACTGAACTGTCTGGTACCAGGGCAAGAGCTAGAGGGCAGCTTTCTCCCAGGCAGGAGTGCTGGCAGAGGCCACTGTTCCTTTATGAGCCCTCCTCTCACAGAGCCAGCAGGCAGGCACCATTTCTGAGACTCCATCAACCTAGCTCACACTGTTTTTCCCACCCTGGTGATTCCCTAAGGCCCTGCCCCACCCAAATTTCAGGCCCTCCGGAGCTATTTCCAGTGGCTTTTCCATATGAATGACTTGTCTTGGCCTGTGCTTCAGATTTTCCTAAATTCTCTCAAACAAGAAGCATCTGGCTTCAGTGAGCCCTGTACCTCTCACTTAGTTGTCCCAGGCCTAGAACTGCAGCAGCCGGCCTTGGTTCCCAGCCTGTCCTTGCCTAGGCATCTCCAAGCCCAGCACAAATAGCAGCAATCTCCAGGTCACTTTGTAGCTTGTGCTGTGTGATCCTGACAGAACACAGGCGGTGGTTGACCTTGGATGTGCCAACAGCAATCAAGGCTTAACTGCAACAAGAGCGCTTATACAGCCCACATGGTGGGCATACCTTGAGTACCCAAACTTGGTTAATAGGGGAATGTTTTGCCACTGGATTCTATAGAGCACCTACTATATTAGGCCACTCTACCAAGCCTGGGAGACATAGCAGCTCCATCTAATACATAGAAACAAATGCAGGGAGGTTGCTAAAATGATGAGACAAAGAAATAAGACCCAAATGAAAGGACAGAACAAAACTCCAGAGAAAGAACTAAAAGAAACAGAGGCAAGCAATCTACTAGATGCAGAGTTCAAAACACTGGTTATCAGGATGAATTTAGTGAGAACCTCAACAACATAAAAAAGATTCAGTCAGAAATGAAGGATACACTAATTGAAATAAAGAACAATTTACAGGAAATCAACAGTAGAGTAGATGATACCAAGAATCAAATCAACAATTGGGATAAGGAAGCAAAAACAATCAATCAAAACAGCAAAAAGAAAAAAGAATCCAAAGAATTGAGGACAGTGTAAGGAATCTCTGCGACTTCAGGCACACCCACATTTGCATCATGGGGGTGCTGGAAGGAGAAGAGAAAGAACAAAGACTGGAAACCTATTTGCAAAAATAATGACAGAAATCTTCCCTAACTTGGTGAAAGAAATAAACTTAGAAATCCAGGAAGCACAGAGATGCCCAAACAAGATGAAGCCGAAGAGGCCCACACCAAGATACGTCATAATTAAAATGCCAAAGGTTAAAGATAAAGAGAGAATCTTGAAAGCAGCAAGAGAAAAGCAATTAGTTACCTACAAGTGAACACCCATTGGACCATCAGGCTGTTTTCTCAAAAGAAACTTTGCAGGCTTCAAGGGATTAGGAAAAAATATTCAAAGTGATGAAAAGCAAGGATGTAAAACCAAGATTACCCTATCTAGCAAAGCTATCATTTAGAATCAAAGAACAGATAAAGAGCTTCCCAGACAAGGAAAAGCTAAAGGAGCTCATTACCACCAAACCAGTATTATACAAAATTTTAAAGGGTGTTTAAGAAGATCAAAACTATTAACAATAAAATGGAAATAAATACATATCTATCAACAATTGGATATAAAAAACAAAATAAACAAACAAGCAGAACAGAAACAGAATCATAGATACAGAGAACGTTTTGATGGGTGCCAGATGGGAGGGGAGCTGGGGGATGAACAAAAAAGGAGAAGGGATTAAGATGTACAAATTGGCAGTTACAGATTTGTCATGAGGATTAAAGTACAGCATAGGGAATAGAGTAGCCAAAGAACATATCGGCATGACCCATGGACATGGACAACAGTGTGGGAATTGCCTGAGGGAGCTGCGGGTTGGGCGCTCAGTGGAGGGGAGCAAATGGTGAAAATTGGACTAATGATAATTGGGTAAACAATAAAATATAATTTGAAAAACTAACAGTTTTAGTGTAACTTGAACAACAGATTCTAAACATCTCTTTTTTATGAATAAAACAAAAGCTCGTGAATACTCAGTATATCCGCCACCTAAAAAAGAATAAAAGGGAAAGATTTAGTCTATCAAATACTTATGATTCATCTGTATTAATTAAGATAAGAATAGAGAAATAGACCAATGAAACAGAAAAGAGAGCTGAATAGATAAACACTTGATACATGATGTGCTGGAGCCAGCTTCTACCAGCTCCTGAGAGTTGACAGTTAAATCACTGGAAGCTTGAAACTGATATTTTGCTCCATGAGGCCTGTTATGTGGATTTAACCCAAAGCTAATTGTTGCCTCTTGCCCAAAATCTTTACTTTTATCATTCAATAGCCTTTGAGAAGGCTTAACTCATATTTACTTTATATCATGTAACAGAGTAAATGGATTAAAGTATGAATGAATATATTAATGCCTTTAACTTACAGCACTTAGAAATAATTTTAGCCTTCTTGACTTTTATTTGCTTAGATACAGGATTTGAAATGTTTTACAACACAATACTTTTGCTTTAAAAACCTCAGCCTGAAGCAAACTGTTAAAAGTATCTGACTTAGAAGGTGCGACATAAGGCTGGATAACTATGAAATGAACTAAGTTTACTGTCTGCTTGCATTCTGTGCTCCATCTGCCTGAGCCCCCTGAGCATGGCGAGGTCGTAGGGGCACAGCCGTAGAGGCATCAGCTGGTGATGGAAAGGGACAGGAGGCGTCATGGCTTCCACATTTCTACCCTATTTAAGGCAATGGATCTGCTTTTAGTTCAAACCCCATGCATAAACTTGCTCTTTCAACCAAATGGTGTTTCAAAACTTCATCCAACCACCAAGGATGGCAAAGAGTACAGAACAAAGAAGGATGGAATATACTCACTCAATTCAGAAACGGGTCATAAACTGAAGCTTCCTACAAACAGAGGGAAAAGTCCTTTAGGAACTTTTTGGTAGCTGGTATTTTTCTTGAGAGAAAAAAAGAAAAACTCTTAATACAATTGAAAGAGTTTACAGTTAAAAAGAAATTTGTGCAAGTGCATTAAGAGTGAAAGTTAGCTTCTCAATATGAAAACGTATAGAGGAATATGCGGAAACGCAGCAGGCCCTCTTACCGTGGGAGGGACCATGGGATCTAGGCTATCCCAGGGCAGAGTCGTACTCCCTGGACTCACCAGGTCTTTGTGAGAGGGAGAGGAAGTTTGTGGAAGACACCACTGCCATTCATCTGAAGCTCATTTCTAGGTTAATAATTTAGTGTAACATACAGTACTTTTCATAATATGAGTGAGTGCAGCCATTGTCAATTAAACCTGTATAAAGCCTGGAGTAAGCATAATCCTTTGTCATAGATTGAGGTCTCTTAACTGGAGTCCTGTGGATAGACACAGATGAGATCTTTGGGTCACGGTTACAGACCTATGCAAAATTTCATGTTCATATGTGAGTCTTCCTAGGTAGGTGGTCCATAGTTATTTTAGTCCCTCAAAGAGATCTGCAACTCTAAAAAGATAAAAATCCAGTATTTTGGATAAAAATTAAAACTGTGCAGGTCCTACCTCATTTGCTAGTCAAGATTCTAGTGTCCAGTGCAAGAAAACCAGGTAAATAGCCCACATATAAAAATATGCATTTACAGCCTTGTTTCTGCCTGAGCTTTCCACATGCTACACTATTTTCATAGGAAAGAAAACATTCCAGAGCACAGTATAAACATTTTCTTTCAAAATCGTTAGAGTCAAAAAGTGTCCATCAATTATGAATCTTTTCTTTGCAAACATTTCCATCCATTTCCTGTTCAAGAACAAAATCAGCTGTTCTGCATAGTCAGTGTAAATACTGATCCGAGAAAAACTAGCCCCAAAGGAAGAAGGCAGTAGAGACAAGGTGCCATTAAGTGATTTCCAGTTCTACTGCCTTGTTTCATTCAGGTGCTGGGCATTGACTCCAGTGTTTATTTCCACAGCTATGCAAGTGTCATGACTACCACAAGCCTGAGTGTGACACTGAAACCTGTGAGTGTGAACAGTGCCATGGGTTACACCTGGGGAAGAAGAAAAAGGGAAGGTAAGAGGTGGAGAGAACAACTGATAGTCCTCACTGAAGACGAGAGAGATTTACAAAAAGCTGTCTGAATCCTAGAGTTAACATTGCCTCCATTTCGAACTTGGGGGAAAATACTAAGGTAGAGAAAAGTTTGGCAAAAAGGAGAACGGGGGCAAGAAATGTGTGCATGGGAGTATGTGTGTATGAAGGACAGGTGACAAGGGGGAGGAGCAAGAAGATAGGCGTCAAATGTTTCATTGTGCTTAGAGTAGAGGTGCCTTTCAAGTAACAAACACAGTCCCTGCCTCCTGTGACAGTGTGGGTAGGATAATATTATTGGACCAATGTCATGATGAGAAATCAGTGTATTTATATATTGCATATATAGAGAACTCCATTTTCAATATATGCCCCTATGGTCTACACGTGAGGCATCACATGTGTGGAGGTGGGTAAACGAAAATCATCAGAGGCTATTGTCAAGTTAGTTGCTGCCTGAAATGCCACTGGGCAAGGGACGGGGAAAAAAGAGGATGGCTGCTAGTAACGCAATGTGTTACTCGTGTGCAGTTATTCATTCATCTATGGAGCTGGGTCCTGTGGAGACATTGCAGGGGCCCCCAGCTCCTTAGCAGATGAAAATCAGCTTGAGCAAGGGATTACTGGGGAATGGCAGTTAAAATAAAATTTTTAAAAATGTAATGGCAACTTTAATGTGTCAGCTTGGCTGGGCCATAGTGCCCAGGTATTTGGTGAAATTTTCCTCTGGATGTTTCTGAGAGGGTGATTTGGATAAGATTTACATTTAATTTGTTGGACTTTGAAGAAAGTAGATTATCCTCCATAATAGGTGAGTCTCATCCAATCAGTTAAAGGCCTTACTGGGAGAACAAAAGACTGGTCTCTCTTGAGCAAAAAGGAACTTTGCAGCAGATGGCAGATTTAAACTGAGGCATAGGTTCTTCTGTGGGTCCCTAACCTGCCAGCCCACCCTGCAGACTTTGGACTTGCCAGCCTCCATAACGGTGAGTCAATTCCTTAAAATCTCTCTCTGTCTCCACACACACACACACACACACACACACACACACTCTCCTCTATTGGTTCTGTTTCCCTGGAGAACCCTAACTAGTACAATAAACTCCTAAACTAAACTAACTAAACTGAACTAAAGCAGGTATGAAGTTACACTTCTGATGTTATGCAGGAGACTTTACACATATTTAATCAAAACTAGCAGGAGCCAGATTGTCACTGAGCTACCAGTTTTAGGGGCTAACAGGAAGACTTCCAAAAGCCTCTTTCTGCTGAGGGTGCAGAGACAGTAACAGTGGGTGACCTATCTGCCAAGGAGCTGATGAGTTATTTTAGGAGGTTAGGGCATTTGCAACTCTAGCATACAGCCTTGAAAACATGCTGTTTACCTACCATGAATTGTTTTATTATTTAAAAAAAAATCATTACATATTTCATTAGGGAGAGAATGACCCTTTTCCAGATTTGGGAGCATAGCAATTCTGATATCCCAGAAATTCTGATGAGAAAGAGGGTTCTTGTGAGAAATTTAGAGAATTAGCATGGTCAGGTATTCTCCTTGATTAATGAGGGCAGGCTCTGTGGCAGACACCGTACAGGGGCTGAGGAAAACAGAAAGGATACAGTGTTCAGTAAGCATAAAACCTTCTCAGAGAAAAAAAAATGTGTGGATGCCCAAATGTTAGAGTTCAAGAGTTTATAAAGCACGGAAGACAGATACATAAGGCAATATACTTAGCAGCATATGATTCTCAGGTGAATACTTTTTTAAAAGATGGTCAATAAAAAGGTCAAGAATAGCTCTCTTTGGGCTTCAGTGCTCTGAAGAGAGTGGAGCTTGACCAGAAACTTTAAATGAAACCTGTAGAATTAGGGGTGACCTTTACATGCAAGTAGACACGTAAAATAGCCTTTCAAGTCAACATGACTTGAAAGAGTACACACACACACACATACACACACACACACATTTTTTATGAAGCTATCAAAAATATGGTAGAGTACAACAAAAACTAAGCCAGTAGAGAAAGGTTATCTTAGTTCCTGGGTTAAATGAAAACAAATTTGTAAATTAAAAAACGTGTTGATATATTCCTTTTTTCCCCCTTCTCTTATAATCATCCTTATAATTTAGGATGACTAGATGATTAGGAGCACTTTTTTTTTTTTTTGGTAAATTGGCATGAACATTAATTGAGTTTTTGTCTGAGACCATAAATTATTACTTTACCTAGCAATATTCTGAAGTTATTATTGCAGATGGTACACAGTTTGTTAGGAGTCTAAATTTTGTAAAAAACAATGCTGATGACTGCTAATCTTTAATTACTGTTCTTAAATCCTGCTGGCCCAGCTACAAAGAAAACCTTTGTTTGCAAATAAACCTTCCCGTTTTTAAATAAATCCCCACAATACTGGAATGAAATAATTGGATAGCACGAGCTCTTGGTTGATGCCAGCTGAGCAAATGTTTCATGCCATTACTACAAGTGTCATATTGCTACTTGATGATGGGACCCCTGATGATTTGGCCTCGGGGCTGATCCTGGTTCTTGCTTTTCTCAGTTATGCCTTGCCCTTCCCTCACTCTGGTCTGTTCCCGAGAGGCGGGGGTCGGGTAATGACCTCTGTAGGTTACAGTTCAAAGGCCTCTATACCATCTGGTTTCTGGCTGGATCTGGTCAGCGAGGGCACTAGCAGGAAGAGGTAGGAAGAATCGAGGAGCTATCTCCCTTCCTCCCTCTGTGCCTTAAGTCACTGACACACAAATCTCAGCATCGTAAATCTTCCCATTGTCCGCTTCTGCCTTATGGCCAATGTTTTCTCATATATTCGCTACTAGAACAGAAGGTGAGACAATTTCTTCTTAAAGTTAAAATACACGACAACAATAAATGAACGAATAAAACAAAACAAAAGGAACCAAAACACAAGTTGGGATAAGAGAACCCAGTCTGCAAACAGAAAGTTTTACATTTAATGAATGTTCTTAGTAAACCACAAAGCATCCCTAAGAACTTTGAAGATGGTTGGAGGTAGCAACCGCAGTTATTTCTAAATCTTCTTACCAAAGCATCTCTGTTGGGATTGGGAGTTACTCTAAAGCTAGCAGAATTTAATCTCCATTTTTAAAAGTTCTTCCAATAATGAAATCACCTTTTCTTGTGGGAAACTAAGATGTTAGTGTGTGTTTAGTGTATAGTATTTCCATAAATTCCAAAGGTGGCACTGGCCCTATTCAATAAACAGATTATCTTCTGAGAGGACAGCATGATTCCCTGTATCGTAGTTGATATAACCAGTCATAGACCATGTTCTTGTATCAAGAACTTCACTCATTTTCTTCCTACAGATATGCACACCTCCCAAATTTTCTGTTTTCTCCTGTATACTAAGCTTACTTACTAGGGCATTTATCACTGGAACACTATTTTTCTTTCCTTTCTTGGTGATTTCTGGTTGAATTTTTTAAGCTGTTTCGAACTATAAAATTCCCTTGAGAAATAACTATTGATCTCCATTCGGAGCATGAAGGTGACTCTCAAGCACCTTTTCCTAGAACTTTTGAGAAACACGACATAAGAAAGGAAGGTTACAAACCCCAACTCAAAATGAAAGCTACATAAGCAGCCTAACAAGAATCACTGGAGACGTCCTTCTGTGGGCTGTGGGAGAACGGTTCGACTACTCTAAGCTCCAAGTTCCTTTCTGTGTCCTGTGAGTCAGTATGAAAGGGTTTGCGATCTATGTTTAATTAACATATTTTTTTCGGTGGCATTCCAGGTATCTGGAAGAATTCATATGCATTCCAAAATATTCTCGATCATTCAGACCTGCCCTGCCTCAGGTAAACTATGTTGTGGTATTATCTTTTTGTCAAAAGAGGAGAATGCCACTTACCACAGTTTGTTTTCCATTATGCAGAGACGGTGAAATTCCCCCCTGGCTTCTGAAGTCTAAGTTTGATGTTTTAAAAATATATCCTTTAAATATAGAACTTGGTAAAAGATATGTTTCCTGGGATTTTTGGTTATGAAGAATAAAAATGGAAGCGCTGACCTTCATTATAGGCCCAATGGAAAAATGCCGATGCTTAGTTGCGGGCATTCTAGGATACTGGAAAAGACCAAAGAAACATTGTCTATCAAGTAAACCTCAAATCTGTATTGATGTCTATAAAAGAAGGACTTTGGACAGCCTAAGGTTTTCTTCTAGCTCTGAAATATTGTGATTGCAATAGTGTGGTTTTTTGTACTCTCTGACCTTATGATGTGGAGTCCTCAATGATCCAATGCTTACTTATACCCTTTCTCTGTATTTCCCTCTGTCATTTCATTTAGAAAATATAATTAAATATTATATATATCATATGATATATATAATTATAAATGACATATTTTTAGGAAATCTAATTGTCCACCTTATTTTCTACTTTGTAACAGAAGCCATAAATACTATGGAAATTCTTTGGGACTTTATAAATATTTCTCAACATCCTGTGTCTTTTGCCAGGGCATATAAATATTGAAGTAAAGAAGTAGGTTAGATTTCCGCTTACGGTTAGGATATAGAAGGATACAAAAGATCTTTGCTCTGACAGTAACTACAAGGAAAGGCCCCACCCCCAAATAAAAACTATACTTTTCTATTGGGCCAGTGAAGAACAGTGGCAGCAAGGAAATCTTGATACACTATCCAGAGAGAAATGAGCCCATCACAGGTGAGAAGAGAATGGAGGCAGCTTCATTCCTAGGTTCAGGGCCCAGGTGAGCTGCCAGACATGGGGAGACTTTGTGGGCATGAGGGGCAATAGCCAGGCCTTCCTTGGATGACTGAGCTGGTACACTCAGCTGAGAGCCTGGAGGAACTCAGTCCAGCAAGTCTAATGCCCAACCTTCCCTGCACTAAAGAGGCATCAGTGTGGGAGGTGCTGGTATGCAGAGGGCTACCACATGGACCTGGGCATTTTCCCAGTGACTGGAGTATAGGGCCATCCAAAAGTGAACCCAATATATCTGAAACTGCACTCAACCCCACGCAACAAGATCAGAAAGACTCCAATGTTCTTTCATTTATAATGATGCTTGGAATGAATTCGTTATCTATCTATCTATCTATCTATCATCTATCTATCTATGATATAGATAGGTAGATATATAGAGACATATAGATATATACAGATATATCTATAGATATAAAAATATATCACCCGTTTCCCCTACTACTGCATTGAGTGCCTCCTGAGCAGGGACCAGGTGTTTTACTTTTGTATCCATATGTATGTGTGTGTACTTAGTTTATGGTATTTCTACCAATTCCAAAGAAGGCATTGGCCATATTCTTTCCATATATATCTATATGGAAAATTCATATTTCAGTTCATATTTTACATTTCCCAGCTTGTCAGTCAGTATTTATAGATCTTTGGCACAGTAGAGCTGCTTTTGTAAGAGTCTGAAATTTTCTGATTTTGAATTATGTCATTATATAAGTCTCATCTATTATTTTGGAATAAATACTCTTGATTGATAGAAGAATGACTGGAGGCAAACTGGCAAGATTAACTGATTTGACTTTAGGTGATTTTAGGTGATCTTTGGATGTATTTTAGGTGATCTTTGCATGTATGAGGATAAGAATAAAAAAGAACAGCTCTGAAGATCATTGAAGATGGCGATAAGCCACGAAGCTTTAGAGACTACTATATAATTGAATGAAAGTGAAAGACGAAAGGTGCAAGTGAGGGTGGAGAAAGGGGTTGGAGCCTTGGGTGAGGGGGTGCTGACTACGGAGGATTGGGAATGAATGCGTTTAACTGAATGACTATACTGCTGTGCAGAAAAGAGGAGGTATAACATTAACAAGAAAGGAGGAAAAAGAATCCTAGGAGTTACTCTTCAAGTTCCATGTCAGGTTACTTTCAGCTTATGTCTGAATAGTGCCTGCCTGATCCTCATTCTGACGGGCTTCTAAGACTACATTGTCACTTTCCCCCTTGGACTCTTAGGCTCCCTGAAGAAACAGTCTTTGCTTTTTGAAAAGCTGTAGCCAAGTCTCTTTTTACTTTCAAGCCGAGATGAGAAAGAATCAAATGGACTAGGATACTTTCTGGTCTTCTCCCACCCCTCCCCCTTCCATCAGCATCACAACCGCTGTTTCACCGTCAGAAGCTTGGTCCACTTCGGCATCTCACCATTACCTTAGTTCCATTTTGAAACCTAGAACTCATTCTTAATGAGAAAATGCAAGACAGAATTTTATACTAGATATTTGACCGGAGAACATCTCAGAAGGCAAATTGTCTTTTATTTTTTAATATATAAACCTTGACAGTCCTGAAAGAGTTCACTAATTTCTCACAGAATTACAGTTGATTCAGGATCCTGTTTGATTCTACATGGGGTCAAAATAAGACATGAATTAATATTGAGGGAGTCACAGTAAATCTTAAGTTATTTACTCATCTTAGGAAGCAACTATATTTTGTTAAATGTGTATAAACATGATACCCAACATTGCCATTACGCACCTCCCCCGACCCCAGCAAAAAAACCAAAAAAAACAGAAGCGCTCACCACATGTTAAGTTGCAAGAACTTGTAGAAAAATCTGGGAAGAGTAATAAAAGTCTTTAAGGATTTGCTTCCTTCTTAGGCAAATTATTAATGACCATCAGAAAGTAAAGTGATTTGAGGAGAGAAGCTTGCTGTGTAGCAGCTGCTGTTGGAGTCATCTAATTACAACATTCCACTTGATATCTCAATAGACACATGTAATAAACAAGAAGGGCTTCAACACTTTACAATTAAACTTTTAAATTATCTTGTAAGACACAGTTGTATACAAAACTTACTGAATGTGTAAGTGACATAGAGAAAGAAATTTACAGCTAGGTTTCATACCACCAATTTCAACATCCTCCTGTCTCACAGACACTGAACCTAGTATTCGTCCTCAGTGAAAGGTCTGGGTTGTCCTGAAAAAGAGTAATTGCTACTGTCAATCTAATAACCGGTTTCCCCTACTACTGCATTGTGAGTGGCTCCTAAGCAGGGACCAGGTGTTTTACTTTTGTATCCACAAGACCCAGCATAGAGCCTACCATCTGGTAGGTAAATGCTCAGTAAATATTAGTTGAATGGATAATACGGAGGAAGTAATCACCAGAACATTATGTTTGAGGTGGTGCCCAGTGGCTCCTTGGGTGCTGAGCCTTTCTTTCATTATAGGCTCTTCTTTAGGTTAAAACATTAATGGAACTCTCACGGTAGATGCAAAAGTAGGCTTGAACAAATTCAGAGACCTCCCTGTGCTTGGGCAGAATGACTCAACATTAGAAAGGCGTCAGCTCTCCCCAACTTAAATGATAAACATCCAATTCCAAAAAAATACCAACAAGCATTTTTATGGAGTTATATAGGTTGATAATAAAGTTCATATGGAAAACAAATGTCTAAGAATAATCAGGAAAATAATAAAAAAGGAAAACTATGAAGGGATTATAGCCCCGCCTAAAGCACATAATATTGTAAAGCCTCTATGATTTAAACACTGTGGCACTGGCACATGAATAGACACATAGACCAAAAGAAAAAAAAAATACAAATAGATACAAAGACATATGGAAATTAGTGCATGAAAAAGGTGTATCTCAAATTACTGGGGCAAAGATCAACTTTTACTTATTTTTCTCCTTTATTTTCTTATTGTTTATCCTGTTACAGTCGTCCCAGTTTTTCCCTCTTTCCCCCACTCCACCCAGCCCACCCCTCTCTCCCACAGTCAATCCCCTCTCCATCGTCCATATCCGTAAGTCATTCATACATGTTCTTTGACTAATCCCTCCCCCTTCCTCCCACAATTCCCACCCCTCCCTCCTCTCCTCCTATAGCTATCAGTCTGTTTCCATGTCTCTGATTCTTTCTCTCGCTAGTTTATTTTGTTCATTATATTTCAGTTATAAGTGAGGTCACATGGTATTTGTCTTTTACCAACGGACTTATTTCACTTAGCATAATAGTCTCCAGTTCTGTCCATGCTGCACAAAAGGTAGGATCTCCTTTTTTCTTTCTGCATAGTATTCCATTGTGTAAATGTACCATAGTTTTTTAATCCACTCTTCTACTGATGGGCATTTGGGCTGTTTCCAATACTTGGTTATTATAAATAACACTGCTATGAACATAGGGGTGTATAAGTTCTTTTGAATTGGTGTTTCAGAATTATTAGGATATATTCCCAGCAGTGGAATCACTGGGTCATAAGGCAGTTCCATTTTTAACTTTTTGAGGAAATTCTGTATTGTTTTCCACAGTGACTACACCAGTCTGCATTCCCACCAGTAGTGCACTAGAATCCCCTTTTCTCCACATGCTCGCCAGCACTTGATGTTTGTTGATTTATTAACGATGGACATTCTGACAGGTGTGTGGTTCTAATTTGCATCTCTCTGATGATTAGTGATGTTGAGCACTTTTTCATAAGTCTATTGGCCATCTGTATGTCCTTCTTGAAGAAGTGTCTATTCAGGTCCTTTGCCCATTTTTTAAAAATTGGGTTGTTTGCCTGCCTGGTGTTGAGTCATATAAATTGTTTAGATATTTTGGAAATTAAGCCCTTATCCAATGTATCATTGGCAAATATGTTCTCCCATAGTCAGTTCCCTTTTCATTTTGATGATGGTTTCTTTAGCTGTGCAGAAACTTTTTAATTTGATGTAGTCCCATTTGCTTATTTTTTTCATTTATTTCCCTTGCCCTAGGAGATATGTCAGCAAAAATACTGCTACATGGGATGTCTGAAATTTTACTGCCTATGTTTGCTGCTAGGACTTTTATGGTATCACAATTTATACTTAATTCCTCTATCCATTTTGAGTTTATCCTGGTGTATGAGGCAAGTTGGTGGTCTAGTTTCCTTTTTTTTGCATGTTCCAGTCCAGTTCTCTTAATACCATTTATTGAAGAGTCTGTTTTTACTCCATGGTATGCTCATGCCCCCTTTGTCGAGTATTAATTGACCATAGAGACATGGGTTTATTTCTGGGCTCTCTATTCTGTTCCATTGATCTATGTGTTTGTACTTATGCCAGTACCAGATTGTCTTGATTACAGTGGCCTTACAGTATAGTTGGATATCAGGTATTGTGATCCCTTCAACTTTGCTTTTTTTTCTCAGGATTGCTGAGGCTATTTGGGGTTTTTTTGGTTCCATATAAATTGTTTGAATATTTGTTCTAGATTTGTGAAATATGTCATTAGTATTTTAATAGGAATTGTGTTGAATCTATAGATTGCTTTGTCCTTGGTTAAATTTATTCCTAGGTACTTTATGTTTCTTGTTACTATGGTAAATGGGATTTTTTTCCTTAGCTTCTCTTTCTGATAATTCATTGTTGGTATACAAGAATGCCATTGATTTCTGAATATTGATTTTGTATCCTGCTACTTTGAGAAATTCATTTATTAGGCCGAGTAGTCTTTTGGTGGAGACTGTAGGGTTTTCTATGTTCACTATTATGTTGTCTGTGAGTAATGACAGCTTTACTTCCTCCTTTCCAATTTGGGAGGCTTTTATTTCTTTTTCTTGCCTAATCGCTATGGCTAGAACTTCCAGTACTATGCTGAATGAAAGTGGTGAAAGCAGGCACCCTTGTCTTTTTCCTGATCTTAAGGGAAATGCTTTTAGTTTTTTCCCATTAAGTATGATGTTAGCATTAGGTTTCTTGTATATGGCCTTTATTATGTTGAGATATGCTCCCTCTATTCCCACTTTGTTTAGTGTTTTTATCATAAGTGGGTGCTAGAGTTTATCAAATGCTTTTTTAGCATCTATTGCTATGGTCATGTGATTTTTTTGTCTTTCATTTTTTTTAGGTGGCGTTATTACATTTATTGATTTGTGAATGTTATACCATCCTTATATACCTGGGATAAATCTGACTTGATTGTAGTGTATGATCTTTCTAATGTATTGCTGGATCTGGATTTCTAATATTTTGTTGAGGATTTTAGTATCTTTGCTGATTAGAGATATTGGTCTCTAATTTCCTTTCTTTGTTGTGTCATTACCTGGTTTTGGAATTAGGATAATACTGGCCTCATAAAAAGAGTTTGGGTGTCTTCCCTCTTCTTGAATTTTTTGGAATAGTTTGAGAAGAATAGGAGTTAGCTCTTCCCTAAATATTTAGTAAAATTCATCTGTGAAAATGTCCAGCCCAGAGCTTTTGTGTGCCAGGAGTTTTTTGATTGCTGCTTTAATTTTGCTAGTTGTTTTCAGTCTGTTCAGGCTTTCTGTTTCTTGATTCAGTTTTGGGAGTTTGTATGTTTCCAGAAATTTTTCCATTTCACCTAGGTTGCCCAGTTTCTTTACATATAGTTGTTCATAGTAATTCCTTACAATCCTTTGTATTTCTGTGGTATCAGTTGTTACTTCTCTTCTTTTGTTTCTGATTTTATTTATATGGGTCCTCTCTCTTTTTTTCCTGGTGAGTCTGATTAAAGGTTTGTCAATTTTTCTATCTTTTCAAAGGACAAGCTCCTAGATTAATTGATTCTTTGAATTAATTTTTTAGACTCTATGTCCTTTAATTCTGCTCTGATCTTGATTATTTCCTTCCTTCTACTCATTCTGGGCTTTGATGTTGTTCCTCTAGTTCTTTTAGATACACTGAGGTTTATTTGAGATTTTTCTATCTTCTTTAGGTAGGCCTGTATTGCTCTGAACTTCCCTCTTAGGACTGCCTTCACTGTGTCCCATAGGTTTTGGGTTGTTGTGTCTTAATTTTCATTTGTTTCCATATACTTTTTGATTTCTTTCTTGATCTCATCATTAACCCATTCATTATTTAATAACATGTTATTCAGTCTCCATGTATTTGAATGTTTTTGAGTTTCTTCCTTGAAGTTGGTTTCTAGTTTCAAGCCATTGTGATCCAAGAAGATGTTTCATATGATTTCCATTTTCTTGAATTTGTTAAGGCTTGTTTTGTGTCTTACCATGTGGTCTACCTTTGAAAATTATCCATGTGCATTTGAAAAGAATGTATACTTTGCTTCTTTTGGGTAAAATGTTCTGTAAATATTAACTTAGTCCATTTGATCTAGAGTGTTGTTCGATGCCACAATATCCTTGTTGATTCTTTGCTTGGAAGATCTATCTACTTTTGACAGTAGGGTGTTAAAATCTTATATGATGACTGTATTGCTGTCCCTTTCCTTCTTACAGTCCTCCAAGATTTTCCTTATGAATTTTGGTGCTCCTATGTTGGGTGCATACATGTTTACAAGGGTTATATCCTCTTGTTGGGCAACTACCTTAAGTATTATGTAGTGACCTTCTTTGTCTCTTGTTATGACTTTTGTTTTGAAGTCTATTTTGTCTGTATAAGTATTGGTACCCCAGCTTTTTTGTTCATGTCCATTTTCTTGGAATATTTTTTTAAATCCCTTCACTTTCAACCTGTATAGATCTTTGTTCTGAGGTAGGTCTCTTGTAGACAGCATATATGCGGATTGTGTTTTCTTATCCACTCGGCTACCCTATGACTTTTGATTGGAGTATTTAATCCATTTACATTTAAGGTTATTATTCATAGATACTTATTCAAAGATCAACTTTTCAATAAATGCTATCTATTTTAATAAATGGCAAAAGATAAAATTAGATCCATACCTACTTCATACATAAGAATAAACTCCAAATAGATCAGAAATCTCAATGTTCATTGCAGCACAATTTATAATAGCCAAGAATTGGAAGCAACCTAAGTACCCAACAGTACATGAGTGGATCAAAAAACTATGGTACATTTACACAATGGAATACTACACAGCAGAAAGAAAGAAAGACCTACTACCCTTCACAACAGCATGGATGGAACTGGACAGCATCATGCTAAGTGAAATAAACCAGGTGGTGAAAGACAGATACCATATGATCTCACCTATACATGGAAACTAATAACAAAACAAACAAGCAAGCCAAATATAACCAGCAGCATTGAAATAAAAAACAAACTGACAGTAACCAGAGGGGAAGAGGAAGGGGGATAATGGGGGAAAAGAAGGGGAAGGGTCATGAAAGAACATGCACAAAGGACACATGGACAAAGCCAAATTGGGGAAGGATTGAGGATGGGAGATGGGGGTGGGTGGGGCTGGGGAAAATGATAGTGGGAAATGTTGACAAAACAAAACAAAACAAAAATAGACAGGGAAGGTTAAGAATAGTATAGAAAACTGAGAATCCAAAGAACTGAGATGTACAACCCATAGACATGAACTAAGGGCAGGTATGATGGGATGGGGTGCAGAGCAGAAGGGATAAAGGGGAGAAAAAATGGGACAATTGTAATAGCATAATCAATAAAATATACCAAAAAAAACCCAAAACATGAAAACTTATAAGTATTAGGGAGGAAAAAGCACTGGCAAATTCCTCTTTAACCTCACTATAGGAAAAGGCTTTCTTACTATGATTCAAAATCCAGAGGTAATGAAAGAAAATATTGACAGATTTGATGTTGTTGTTGTTTTTCAATTGTACGGCGAACACCATAAAGTTAAAAGGCAACTAGAAAACTGGAATAAAATATTTGTAATATATATCCCAAACGCAAAGCTAAAATCTCTAATATACAAGATCTCATATGAACTGAGAGACAAAGGACAAAAGCCCAGTGGAAAGAGGAAAAAGATGAAAAGACAATTCACACACAAAATACACACACACACACACACACACACACACACACACACATATACAGGGCCCTTAGACATATGGTCCTTAAAACACATGTAAAGATGCTTAAACTCATTCACAATTAAATAAATGCAATTACAGCAACTCTAATTTCTCACCTATCAGATTGGAAACGATCTACAAGTAAGATAACATATTCTATTGGCCAGACTGTGAAGAAACAGGCATTCTCTTACATTGCTAGGAATGCAGACTGGAACAAATTTTCTGGATGGGGAATTTGCAATATGTAAAAAAGCTATATATGAACTTCCCCATACATGAGAGAGGGTTTGAATAAACTATGGCATATCCACACAATGGAGCACTATCCAGCTGTATAAACAATAAGTACAATCACTATAAACTGATAAGGAGTGATTTCCAGGATACATTAAGTTCAAGAAACAAAGTGAGGTTGTAGAGAAATGGGAACCCTACTACACTGTTGGTGGGAAGGCAGACTGGTACAGCCACTGTGGAAAACAGTACAGAATTTCCTCAAAAAACTAAAGATGGAACTACCTTTCGATCCAGTGATCCGACTGCTGGGACTATACCCTAAGAATCCTGAAACACCAATTGAAAGGAACCTGCGCACCCCAATGTTTATAGCAGCATTATTTACAATAGCCAAATGCTAGAAACAACCTAAGTGCCCATCAGTAAATGAATGAATCACAAAACTCTGGTACATTTGCAAAATGGAATACTATGCAGCAGAAAGAAAGAAGGAGCTCCTACCCTTCGCAACAGCATGGATGGATCTGGAGAGCATCATGCTAAGTGAAATAAGCCAGGCGGTGAAAGACAGATACCATATGATCTCACCTATAAGTGGAACCTAATGAACAAAACAAACAAATGAGCAAAATATAACCAGAGACATTGAAATAAAGAACACAGTGACAGTAACCAGAGTGGGGAAGAGGAGGATAACGGGGTAAAGAAGAGGAAGGGACCAGTCAAGGAACACGTATGAATGACCTATGGACTTAGGCAACAAGGTGGGGATTGACTGTGGGAGCAGGGGGTGGGCTGGGCAGAGGTGGGCAATGGGGGAAAAATTGAGGCAACTGTAATAGAACAATAAAATATTTTTAAAAAGAAATAATAGAATATAAGAAAGTATACATGAAGAAATATAGGAAGAACAAATCAGAAACATTAACGGAAATAGTTGTCCACATGGTTAGGTGAGAATGAGGTAGAAAGAATGGGAGAAAGTATAACTTTTTTAATATTTCTGATATTTAGAACCATGGTAATGTTTCACCTAGCCAAAAATAAATAAACAGTTAATATCAACCTGGACACTCAGGAAGCCCAAAATGGAATTCGAACAGAGCTAATCTAACTATATTACTAATGAATAACAACCATGCTGAAAAGTTGGTCAAGAAAAGAACCAACCCAAGTAACTCTGAAAGAGAATGGTTTACTATAAATGTAAGGCTAAAGTAAAAAGACACAAATATTGTATTCTTGTTATCAAATTTTTTTATAGGGGCCTGGGTTAGTAATTCTGAAGCTATGTTTGCATTCTAAGATTGAGCAAATAATATATTTTGGATAATAAAAATCCAAATTTCTCATAATATCTACTGTGGGTTAAGCTAGTGTTCCATCTATATTGATTTTAATACATCGTATTAAATTCTGAATGTTAATCATTAAGGTTAATCTTCTAGCAAATCATTCTAAATTAGGAAAACTACATATGAATGAAGGCACCTTCCCTTTAAAGAGGTAAAATCATTGCTGGCATAATTATTTCCAATATAATTTTGAAATTGAGGCACAGAAAAAAGACCTTTTGTATTCTCAAGAAAGTAGGTTTAGTAATTATAAACAATAATAGTTACCATGTGTTTAGCATTATTAGGTGCCATATGCTTTTCATCGAGTATTTAATTTGACCTTCTTTAACCAGCACTTTTACGCTGTTTAAAGGTTAGGATATGTTTACAGGGTAGGAAGTGAAGGCAGAATTGAAGTAACAGCCCAGCCTCTATCTAACATCAGAACTCTCAGATACAGTCATGATGTCATACTCTTCAAGCCCGCCAACAGGGTTCCCTGACTCCTGTGCTGTTGCTTTATTTCCCTACACCCCACTACCTTATGATTACCATGTACCAGGAGTCACTGCAGCCTCTCAGCATCCCATCAGGAGAAGAACAGGATACAGTTATTCATTTTTCTTATCTGGATGGAGACTTGGGTTACTTAGCTTTGCGATCCTATTTGCCACCTTATATTTTCCAGAACTTAGTTCATTTAATATATTCGTTAAAGGAAGAGGCTGAACATAATGGGGAAAAGTATTTCTAAGATTCTACCAAAAAATTTCAGAAACTGAAAAAGATGACATCATTTAGAAAAAGCTTATTTTTAAAGCTCATCCAGTCTCTAAACTTATAATTGCTTTAATTCTAATTTAAGGAATCCCTAAAGTGCTGGATTCTCAAAAATTAAAAGCTATTTTATAACCCAGGGGCCAGAGATGACTACAAGGAACTCAAGTTTCTTTGCTTGTTTCAACTTTGTAGGTAATTCCCTTCACCTCTGCATCCTCCCTTTTCCTTGTCACTTCCTGGGATATCATGAATTTTGCCAAAGAAAAGGCAAATGACTATATCCAGAGTCATTTCCTTCATTCACAGATTACAGAGGATAAATTCAAAGTTAAAAATCATTCTGGCTCAAAAAATATAAATAAGCAGCCAAGTGTGGACATCAGAGAAAAAGTGCTATGCTTGGAAGAACTTCTGGATATCTCATTCAGTAAAAGCCTCCTCTTCTCCCAAATTATTCCTTCAAAACAAATAAACCCACTCATTCCGCAACTGTGGGTTCCCTGCTCTGCTTTCAACCCAACAGCTGTGTCGTTGCCCTATATTTCCAACCATCCTACTGTCTATTCTCCAGAGGATTGCCCAGACTTTTCAGAAAAATATTAGCAGTGGGTCTAGAAACAGGAGAGCTCTACCAGAAATAGCAATGAGATGACTTAAATCCTATGAAAAAGAAATCTTCAGTGACCAAGATCTGTGGGGAAATATTTAAGATTTAGCATGTCCTATTTATAGACCATTCAGACCTAAAATCCTAAGACATTTTGAAAAATGGGATTTTGTTGTAAATTCTATATAATTACTTCTAGATGATATTCTGTCAAACATATTTGTAGGTATGACATAAGTCTGGATTTGGGAAAATATTTTTTATTAAGTGGATGTCATTGCTGTGAGTTTAATTGTGGGAGCGATACAGAAACTTTAGGCTCGTCCAATTTACTTTGAATCAGACAGAGGAGATGATTTCCCGAAACAGGACTTGGCGACAACTCACCCATTTTTCAAAGCAGTTGATTTCTTCCTAAATTTCAAGTTTTGAGATTATACCATTAGACAATTCTGTGTTTTTTTCTATTTAATGCCCTGCCTTACTACAAACAAATCTGAAGTAGCTTATGGATATACATATAGCACAGTCTGATTGTTTTCCCTAAAGATGAAGAAATTCGAACAAAGTGAAAGGAGGGAAAAGAAAAGCCTGCCAAGTTAATTCAGAGAAATGCATGCCTCAAGTTTCTGCATAGTAAGAAGGAAAGCCACATGGTAAATTCTAGACTCCCTAGTGGTCAAGGCAAGAAGGGGAAATATAGTCAGCTATGGAATTCATGTTGTCTGAAACCAGAGTTAACATGTAAAATACTTAACAACTGGAACAGTTCAAGTCCAACTGACTTGACGTTCACCTGAAAAAGGCAGTATGGCATCACAGCATGTAGAATTTTGCTAATAAGAAATGCCATCCCCTTGACTTTGCCATTCTTAGATTACATTTATGTAAGTGCATGTTTAGAGAAAGAATCCTCTATAAATCAAACTCTTTGCTCAAAAGAAAAGCATAGGTTTTTCCCTTTGTTTCTCATGGTTTAAAATAGAAAGTTGGTCAAGACTTCAAGATACAATTTAAATCTTTGACTTCATTTGGTGATGTTTTTAAGTTAAAAGTAGGCGAATATCTTCCAAATATGTCTATTGGCCTTATTTCCTCATAAATCTCATATGTAAATAGACTTTCAGAAAGTTTATTTTATGGCAAGATTTTCTTTAATATGAATCCCAGTGAGGGTATCTTTGGCATGGAAACACTAGAGTGCTACAAAATTGAGAAAGATGAGTTTCATGAGCAGACTTCTATTTAAGTATTGAATGAATGTGTTGTCCTCAATTCCCTGGAATATGGCTCCCATAAAAGCTCATCAAAAAGAAACCTGCAAAATACAAAGTGCTGCACTGAAGTGGAAATTCTACAAAGTGGCACGAGGAGGCACATTTATTTTGCACAGTTTCATTCTTGGGAAGAGGCAGTAAAAAAAACAAACAAGTGTTTGGCATAAAGTGAGGGTTGCACCCTAATCTCCCATTCGTTTCTCATGGAAACCCCCCCTTTTTTTTAAATTAGGGAAATTGATTTCAATCATGCGGAGAGATTTGAGAAATGTGCCTTCCCTAAGTGCCTTTGACCCCAACCAAACAGGGGACTTCCCAGATTTTTCTAAATGAAGATTCCCAAGAACACAACAACATTTTCAGATTCTACAGTCTGTGCTTATCATTAACTCTTCCTTCACAAGTAACTATAAAGTGTGAGGGACATTAGGGGTTTTGACCAAATAAAGCAAATTGACTAAGTAGTCCTGGGGGCCACTGATAGACTTTGACAGGAAGGAACAACAGAGAAAACCAGGAAAGGGTAGAAGACAGAGGAAGAAAAAAATGAGGAACAGAAGGGAAGAAAAAGAAAAAAAAGAGATAGCAAGTCATACATTTCCTGTAGTGTGAAGGCAATACATGACACTGAGACCAGAACAAATGTTCTGTAAAGATAAAAATGGGATTGACCATTTCTGGGATAAGAATAAATTTCCCCTAAAAGAGGTTTTCAACTTGGGTCCTAGACTCTCAGACCCTTAAAGGGCTCCTTGGACAGGTTCGTGTGTGTGTGTTGGGTGGGGGGGGTATCCATGAATCCCTAGAAATTACATGCAAAATGTGGTGCATGCACATGTGTGTGTGGTGGTCTATGGTTATATTCGTTCTTCAAAGAATTCTTTTGTACAAAAGAAGTTAAACCAGTGCACAAGAAGGAATTTCTTTGTAATTTAGCTTGAATCACCACCTGAAGTTCTGGGTTCACTTGAGTGTGGAAGGATCCATTACCCTATTCCTGAGAAAGTTAATCCATGAATCTCAGATCTGGAAAAAAATGGAAATGTTATGTGGTCTATTACTCTGCCTTTAGTAAGGACTACAGTCTATAGTAAGGGAAAATGGAATCATTTTTCAAACTCTGCAGAGCGGGTTTCCAATCCGTTTTTTGGTAGTCTATTCATTGTTTACATTTCTCACTTCAAAGAAGTTTTTTCCGTCTAACCTAATTCCCTCATGTTGCAAAATAATTTGGTCTCTTACATTTAACAATCCAGTGTTTTCAGTGTTATTACTGAAGTCACCTTCAATTTCCTCCCCCCGGACTTTTCGTTTTTCCACCTGAGTCATTCTCAAGGCCATGAATCATCTTCGTGGCTTTCCTCTGAGCCTTTTTTCATTCTTCATGCTTGTCTATAAATTCGGATATGAATGCACGAAAAAAAGATTGATAAACCTGTTGGTTAATTGATGAACTTCTCTTATGGTATCTAGAGTTGGCATGTAATAATAAATTGCCAGAAAACAATAACTGTAAGATTGCCCTCTGAGAGTGAAATTATAAAATCAATACAAAATGGCCCAGACTCAGACAGATTAAGTTGGGGTGAAAATCTAGAATCAACAGGATGGTCATCTGATTAAAAACTGGTCAGCCATGAATACTTGAAAAAACAGAATCACAGTCAGATCTTTGCAGTGCCCACCTGAACAGTGTCCAGGGAGGAGGGTATTGGCCAGATGGTTCTGATAACCTGGTCAAGTCACCCTTACTGTGGTGTGGCTGTAGTAGCTCTGAGTCCAGCTGCCATTAAACATTTGAATCACCACAGAACCCACTGCTGATTTGGCTCCCTTGTCACTTGTCCACAAGGAGGAGACCAACGTGGCCAGGTGATCAAAAGTACCTGCCCAGCTCTCATCATACTCCTGGGAGCCCTAATTCCTATATTAAATCTCTTCATTCCCACCATACTTGCCACACTAAGACAATGATATGCTGACATTTTTCCAGTTTCCTAAAAAAGTGGTATGTGACAAACTCATTTTATTAACCTTGCTTTATTCCACAATAAAATACAAAGACTTTTACCTAGAAGTTTAAGTCCTGAAGGGAAGGTAAATGCAAAATTTATTGGTTACTAGAGCAATGATTACTTGAGTAAAGGAAAATATTTTTATTGCATTTCAGCACTTTCTTCCCAGCATTGGAAAGTATAGATAAATTAACAAGTATATTATTAGCTTCTTACAAGGGTCCAACTCAAAAATCTTCACTGATAGCCCACCCCTAGCAAATTTTATTTAGCCATTGGCTGTGAAGGATGAAAAGAAATATACTGCTAACTGTTCATTACAATCACTCGAACTAAGTCACTCCGAATGAAATCCTATAAATCATATGGGACAGCTAAAAGAATTCACCAAAATGTTTTAAGGGGGTAAGTCATGAAGTTCATGAAACCGGCAAGCACTACAATTCTTTTCTATCCAAGGGTCAGTTAACAAGCAGAGGATGGACATAACTGATAGCATTTCTTGTACTAGGGGTCTTATGGGCTTTATTTGCAATATAATTTGGAGATGCTTGCCCTGCATTCACAATCCGTATACCTCCACCAGTGGCATCCTTAGCATATCTGACGTACAGAGAACATTTTTCCTCTATACAACGAAATTATTTTCAGTAACAACTATGATGTGAAACAAATAAAAATAGTGGCCTGAAAAAAAAGGCAGGTTATAAAATTTCTTCATTGACCTTAAGAAATGTATTCATGCCTGATACAAATGAATGACTACTCCAGTAGTAAGAAGGAAGAAAGTAATGGATTACTTTCCCAATATTCTTAGCTTACTTAAGATACTTTTGGGGGGAAAAAGGGAAAACGTACCTCTGTTGGCTTGTCACAGTCATGAATAGTTAACATTACTATTGCTAATAGTTCTTGTTTTTGAGCTTTAGCTTCTGCAAATTTAAAACTTTTAAACACAAAGAAAAACTCCAAGGGCTTACATAAAATGACAGAATTTAAGTAACTCAAATCCTATTTCATTGTAAATACATCTATTATTTAAAACCTGCCATTTAAACACAGGAATACATGAAGATGCAAGCTATGGCAGAAGGGAGCACCAATGGTCCTGTATCATTACAAAGTTACTCTTGAAATAAATAATTGTGCCTGGGTCACACGTGTCGGGGGCAACTGGGTTTCTGGTAGCCTCTAAGATAGCTTACACATGGAATGCAATGTCCATTGAAGAGTAAGTTTTTTAAATTTATATATACATACAGTTAAAACACAACAGTAACTGCTGTACTTGTTTAGATCTTAAACCAACAGAATATTGTTCTCAGAGAGGAGTATTTTTCCACTGAGAGTGTTTAGACTTGTAGACCCACAGTTATAATAAATAGCAGACCACCATTTTTATGGTTTTATTGTTGTTTCTACCCTCCCTATACACTACGCACTATTTTTTGCCAGCATCTGGAGTGGATTGATCCCACTGACCCAACTCTGACATGCTACTTTGTTCAATTTTATGAACTTGGATTGCAGTCTTAATGGATTCATGTCCTTCTTAAGAAATCTTAACATTACCTCCACTTTCTGCCACAGATCAAATAATATCATTCACTTTTTTCATGGAAACCTACTGCACAAGCTTTCCTTACTCAAGACCTGTGCATGCCTCTTTTTAGGCAAAGTTCTCAGAACAGAGCCTGAACCCTTGACTTGAGATTGGCCGGATCAACAGGACATCAGGTTTAGAGTCCTGGCTCTACTCTGTTCCTATTTCTCTCTCTCCCAAAGTAGTGTCAGTGCCCAGCCCCCTCGAAGTATTTTACTTCTTCTTTCATGACACCACTGAACCTAACAAGTGAAGCACTCATTTATCTGCTTGTTCTCAATATTGTACACTTTCCTTTCAAAGGAAATAGATGAAGATCAAGTTTGTTCCTTTTTTGTCTCTTCTACCCTAAGAACCTGCCATATTTCTCCCATATCTTAGCATTATTTCATCTCCTTAAGTAGTTTATACATCTCTATGGACTTATAAGAAATCATTAGGCATAGTCCTTAATCATAATGCAATTTCCTACTTTTCATCAGCGGTATTCTTGCCTTTATGAAAAGGTGCTCTCCTGAGTTTAGACTGTGTTGTATTCTGAGTGAGAAAAAGAACCCAAAACTTTCTCTGGCTGTTAGCTAGATGTCTTTCCAATGAGAAGTATCAGAAATAAAAAGAGTTATCTGGCTATGTAATGTTTACCCCATGAGCCGATGCAGGCTTATTCATTGATTTATTGTATATTATATGTACAATTTATTTATATTATGATTTATTATTTATTATATAAACATTTATTACATAAACATAGTACATTTATCATGTAAGCATATTATTAGAGCTCAAATGTGATAGAAACTATGCTAGTTGCTGGGTGTACAGTGATGAACGTGGCAGAAAATCACTTCTGGCCTCAGGGAGCTTATACTATACAAGCAACTGGGCTTTCCATTCTTTACTTCTAGAATTATAGAACTTGGAAGGTGGCCTCAGGGAGTATATTTGCAAAACCTTCCATAAAACACTGCAGTTCAATCAAAGACTTCTGGTCTACAATGCAGAAGAACATTCAGTTAGGACACAGGGTGATTAAGAGCTCAGGTTACAGAGTCAGGTAGTCCTGGTCAAACCCTGGTTCTTCCCATGAAAGGGCAATGGACATTGACAAGCTGCTTGACCTCTCTGGGCCTTGTTTTTCTCAGGATCAAAGGGGATAAAAGCAGTATGTACCTGTAGAGTTATGGTGGGGATTAAGTAAGATGTGACAGACTGATAACAGCACCTATCACAACATAAATGAGAAGGGTTAGATATTTTTGTTATCATTTATGATTGTGATTATTTTCTGCAACCAATGTTCAAATAAAAGCCCCATCAGATGACCATTGGAGAAAAAAATGTAAGACTATGTAATTTTTAAAGTTCAAAATCGATGTACTGATACTTCAGTGTTGACGTGCTTGGTTCATAAATGTATCAGTCACAATCCAGTCAGATAAACAGAAACCACACTACAGACTACATATGGACTACATAGGTGTTGGCAGCGTTGGAAAAAGAAAGAAGTAGGGCTATCTGGAAACCAGATGGCTGCTGAGGGGCCCTGGGGTGGTGCCCACCGGGTTACACCTGCTGCCGCTGCTGCCAGTGCTCAAACCACCATAGCCAGAGCTGGAACTGCCAAAGAGGCACCACTGCAGCCAGGACTGGACAACCTGCAAAGGGAGCTGCTGGGGAATTCGCAATCGTCCCTCTCCCACCCCCAGAAACTACCGGCAACTGCCTGTCTGTGCCGTGGGGTTGGTGCCAGAGGCAGAAATCTCTCTTCCTCCTGCCTTCCTGGCCCCCACCAGTGCCTCCCACTGGCAGAACCTGAAGGGAAGGCAGCTGCCAAGGGAGCCTGGGAAATGCAGCAACCCAGCCCCAGCAGCCCAGAGTCGAGAAGAAAAGGGTGGGTACAGAGCTGGGTGATGATAAGTAAACAGCACATGAAATAACTCAGATCTATTATCAAATCACAATTAAAGGGTCATCAACATCATTTAATTCAACTTCAAGTTGGAAGACAAAAATATAAATGTTCTGTTTCCTGTCCACTGTTTGTTGCTCTGAGAGTTGATTTTGTTTCATGTTTATCCTCACACAAACTCCACCACAGAGTCTATTAAAAGTTTCTCCAGATGATATTTTAGAGAGTTAAAAAGTGTTCTAAAATGAAGGATTCTGATGTTTGGAATAGAATTTTAAAATGCCATTCTATCTGTCCTACTAATCAATGCCTCTAGATTGCTGTCTTGGTAACGAGCTCTGCGGAGATGTCAATATTCCGCCTATCTGGGTCACTGAGAAGGGTGCGGAAGCTTCTGAAAGCTTCCCCGGCAAATAGAAACCATGCCAAGAAAACGATAATGGGTAATGGTTATTGCCCAGAAGACACAGAGAGCAGCCTCAGGAAGGTCTGACCAGGTGGCAAGGCAGCACAGCCTCATTTTGTAACTAGGAAAGAAAAAAATAAAGTCACGAACTTTTCCTACCTGGTTCTTAATTGCTGTGCTCAAAAGCACTGAGAACTAATGTGAGAAGAACAGTCATTCAGATGCTTAACAGCTACTAGACACACATTACCAGAACTGTTTTCTGATAGTGGGTCAGAAGCAGCTAGTTAGAATCTATGTTAATGAAAATAAGATGCAGAATTTATCTGTAGTTGGGCTGGTTACTTTCACATGAGAGAGACCGTTCCAGGATCGCGTGTAGCTAGATGTAACAGGATTCAAACAAGGACGTGGGTGTATCAGCTGAAAAGGATTTAGTCAGCACATAAGTATTATCAGAAGTAGATGAACATCGATGTAGTGGGGACACAAATTTATTTGAGGGATTTTATGGTGACACCCTCATTAAATCTCCTCTGTCCTCTTGTCAAAGTCCTTCCTCAATATGACTAAGTTTCATTTCACTGATGAAATAAAAACCTGCTACCTTTTTCCTCAAGCATTTCAGACTTTCAAGTGACCTGTATCAAATCACGCATTTTTGAGGTTTACATACTGACTAGCTAAGAAGCCCTTGGTGGTAGTTATGTCAGGGAGGCTAAGATTGAGAGAGGCGTGGAAAAAAGAGGTGGAAAGCATTCATTGCAAATTGTGCCTGAATGGCAGCTCATCAAATACATATACTATTTTAAAGGCAACATGATATCCTAAACAGAATACAGGCTCTAGCATCACTCACACAAAGAATTAAATGTTTTTCTCATTTCTGTGAACCTTAGGAATAATATACTTAAAATCACCCAGCACAGAGCAGACCTTTAATAGAAGGCAGCATTCAGTTTCGGTTATATACACATAAACAGAAAGTGCACAACTGGTCTTTCTGACATGAGAGTTGATTTTGTGAATATAAAAAATGCAGATAAACCAGTGGGGCGTGAAGTTTCTCCTTCTCAGCACTGGGCACAGCGCTGGCACATGTTTGTACAGCTGGCTCCCGAAGCTGCCCACCTGTCAGCAGAGTGGGCAGCCAGCTGAGAACAGGCCTGACCTCAACAGCACAGGATGCAATGCCGAGTAGTCACAGAGGCAATTCTACCATTCTGCTCCTGGAATTTTAGAATCTCAGATCAAAGTGATAATTTGAAACACTGGGACCAGGCTGTCTATGTTGCCCATTCCCCAGCGCCAACGCCCCCCAAAAAAAATTGGAGATAGCACCATGTAATAGAAAGAACATGGGAACAGGAGTTAGAAAACCTTGCCTGGCCTCAACTCAGCCACTAGCTCTCTGGGCCACCTTGGAGAGTCATTTGCCCACTTTTCCACATGTAAAGCCCCTTAAACTGGATATCCTGGGAAGGCCTCTCAGAGGAGGTGAGATCTGAGCTGAGATTTGAGTGACAAATGGAGCCAAGTATGGGATGGTCTGCCGAAGAGGCTGCTGGGTAAAGGAAATGGTGATTACAACGGCCTGGAGGCAAGAACAAGCTCAAAGTGTTTGGGGAACAAAGAGAAGGTCAATGGAGCCCGGGCGTTCTGAGCAACCGGGAGCAAGATTTGAGATGAGGTCAAAAAGCACTCAGGGGCTTAATCGTGTTGGGCCTTGGGTTTTAGTTAATATTCAGTGGCAAACGATTGGAGGACTTGAAGCACATGGAGGACATGATCTGAATATTTTAAAAGATTATTCATTTAAACAGGTCAGCTGTTTTCAGAGGCTGCATTAATCTGTCAGGCACCAGTTAGTGGATTAATGTTTGGATACACTAAATGGTACCCTAGTGGTCCATTCAGAGAGGATGCAGGCTTTAAGGAGAAATTGAGCTAAAATTTTTGTCATTTCTTAGGGAAAAAAGAGCCTTAATACTTGCATTTGTCTTTATAACATTTCTCTAAGGACCTCATGATGCAGGAGAACCCCATTATGATTCTGGTATCAAGAGACAGGAATAAAACCTGCATGATGGTGTTAAGAGCTCATAAGTGATGTGATGTATTATGTGGACTAACAGAATATTTTTTAACAATGCTTTTCTAAACACACAAGAATTGGCTATATTTTACAAATGTAAATGTGGATGACATGTTCAGTGATCCAAAGATGTAATTATTCCAAGTAATCGATGACGTATTTTCAATAGCTAACTCTCATTTGAGTGCTTTATATTGGTTTAATCATTTTCACCTTACAACAACCTTACAGTTCCACTATTATCATCTCTGTATTATGGATAAGCAAATGAATACATACATGGTTAAGTGACCTACTTATATAGTTAGTAAAATCAGAATTCAAATCCAGACAGTCTAGCTCCGTAACTAGGATCTCGATCATGAATTACAAACATGTTTTTCAAACCTTTTTTAGTCATGATTCACAATAAGAAGTAACTTTACATTGTAAGTCGGTAGAAAGAATTTTTAAAATAATACCTGTCCTAACAATGAAGAACACTTTCAGTATTTTCCTTTTCATTCTATTCCATCCTTTTATTGATAAATGCCTCTTGAGACTTCCTAAATATATTTTATGACTCAGTAATGGGTTGTGCTGCTCAGTTTTCTGAACACTGCTCTGATTATGCTGCCTCCCAAACAGAAGAGTCATGAAGTCATGAAGAACCTTCACTGGAGTTGAGAGCGAGCTGAAAATTTCTTCTCCCTCCTTCCCTGCCCATCCTCCAATCCCACCTGTGCCCAGTTAAACACTCGGCTTGCAGGGGAAGGTCAAGGAGAAGAGAAAAAAATGATTGCCAAAAATGTCCTAATACCTTCTCAATTATGTTATACCATCCAAATTATGTCTGGACCATTTAAATAGAGAATGAAAAACATCATTCGAAAACTCAATCCCAACTTCCAGTCAAGATGGTGGCATTCGTAAACACAGCTCACCTCCTTGCACAACCACATCAAAATTGCAACTAAAATACAGAACAACCATCACTCAGAACCAACAGAAATCAAGATGAATGGAAGTCTGGTAATTATGGAATTAAAGAAACCACATACATCCAGGTTGGTAGGAGGGGCACAGACACAAAATAGGCTAGTCCCTCACCCACATGTGGTAGATAAAAATTCATGAGGGATACTTCAGGAGTGAGGAGTCCCAGCCCCACACCAGTCTACCCAGCTCAGGGTTCCAGTGCCAGAAAGATAAATTCTCATAAATTCTGGCTGCAAAAACCAGCAGGGATTGAGTCAGTGGAAGAAACTTCTTAGTCCCAAGCAGTTCCCCTTAAAGAACCCACACACGGACTTACTTAGACTCAGTCCCTCTGAGCTCCAGCTCTGGGGTAGCAGCTTGAAATGCACCAGTGGCAGACAGGGAGGAGCTGAAGTATCTGAATCAAGGTGGGCATTGGGGGACAGCATTCTCTCAGACAGAAAGGCAGACAGAGGATATTGTCCCTTTCCTGAGCCCTCCTCTCACAGAGCCACAGAGCTGGCAGGCGGGTGTCATATATGAGACTCCATCAACCTGGCTAACCCCACTGTGGAGATCCCCTGAGACTCCATCCCACCCAACTTATGGGCCCACCCAAACTGTTATTCATGACTTTTCCACATGACTGGTTGATCTTGGCTCATGCTTCACAACTTCCTAAATCTATCAAACAAGCAACTGCCGGCTTCAATAAGCTCCCAACCCCCATTTCTTTTGCTAAGTGGCCCCCACCCGGCACTAGCCACAGCCAGCCTGGGTTCGTGGCTTGGCTTCGCCTGGGAATCTCCAAGCCCAGCTTAAGTAGCAATCATCTCAGATTGCTTTATAGCTCATGCAGGGTGGCCACAGGCAGAACAGAGGTCGGGGCTGATCTTGGCCTGCACCACCTGAGAAACCTCAGAGCCTGTGCACCCAGTGGACAGCTACAGACCACACTGGAGCACCACCACCCTGGCCCTGCACAGGCAGTCCTTGCAGCTGACTGGCTTGGGTAAATCCCTTCCATTGACCTGCCAACAGCAATCAAGGCTCAACTACAAGAGGAGGGTGTACTCAACCCACATGAAGGGTGCTTCTCAATTACCCAGCTTAGGTGACAGGGGAGGCTGTGCCACTGGACCCTACAGGACACCTAATGCAATAGGCCACACTACCAAGACAGGGAGTCAATAGCAGCTCTACCTAATACATAGAAACAAACACAGGGAGACTACCAAAATGAGGAGACAAAGAAACATAACCCAAATGAAAGAACAGATCAAAACTCCAGAAAAAGAACTGAACAAAACGGAGACAGGTAATCTATCAGATGCAAAGGTCAAAACATTAGTTATAAGGATGCACAAGGAACTTAGTGAGGACCACAAGAGCATAAAAAAGATCCAGTCAGAAGTAAAAGATACACTAATTGAAATAAAGTACAGTTTACAGGGAATCAACAGTAGAGTGGATGAAGCCAAGAATCAAATCAATGATTTCAAATATAAGAAAGCAAAAAAAAGAACAACCAATCAGGACAACAAGAAGAAAAAAAGGATCCAAAAAAAACGGGGATAGTGTAAGGAGCCTCTGGGACAACTTTAAGCACTCCAACATTTGCATCATAGGGGTGCCAGAAGGCAAAGAGAAAGAGCAAGAAATTGGAAATCTATTTGAAAAAATAATGAAAGAAAACATCCCTAATTTGGTGAAAGAAGTAGACATGCAAGTCCAGGAAGCACAGAAAGTCCCAAACAAGATGGATGCAAAGAGGCCCACTCCAAGACACAAGCTAATTAAAATGCCAAAGCTTAATGATAAAGAGAGAATCTTAAAAGCAGCAAGACCAAAGCAGTTAGTTACCTACAGGAGAGCTCCCATAAGACTGTCCACTGTTTTCTCAAAAGGAACTTTGCAGGCTAGAAGGGATTAGCAAGAAATATTCAAAGTCATGAAAAGCAGGTACCTACAGTCCCTGCTTTACCCAGCAAAGCTATCATTTAGAATGGAAGGGCAGGTAAACAGCTTCCCAGACAAGAAAAAAACTAAACTAAAGGAGTTTATCATCACCAAACCATTATTATATGAAATGTTAAAGGGACTTATTTAAGAAAAAGTAGATCAAAACTATGAACAATGGCAATAACTACATATTTATCAACAATTGAATCTACAAAACAAACTAAGCAAACAAGAAGAACAGAGACAGAATCATGGATACGGGGTTTGTTTTGCTGGTTGCCACATGGGAGGGGGTGTGGGGCAATGGATGAATAAGTGAGAAGATTAAGAAGTACAAATACATAGTTACAGAATAGCCACAGGGATGTAAAGTACAGAGTAGGAAATGGAGTAGCCAACGAACTTATACACATGACCCATGGACATGAACAATGATTTGGGTACTGCCTAAGGGAGTGGGGTGTGCTGGGTGGAGGGGGACAAAGGGAAAAAAAAATGGGACAACTGTAATAGCATAATCAATAAAGTGTAATTTTTAAAAATAAATAAAATTACATAAAAAAACCCATTCCCCTGAGCCCTAGAATAATGGCATTTTTTACTAACGAAACATGCACACTACTGTCAAGTGCATTAATAGTCTCAACTTTTAATCTCTCAGATGATGGAACATTAAGGTTTCCATGGCAGCAGCTTCTAGCTGTTGGGGGATCCCAGGCTTTCAATCGTGTGACAATTAGGGTAAAGCATTGCTGAGACTTTTCAGTGTTCCTGTGTCTTCATTATGCATCACTCAGTATTTTTAAAAGCACTGATTATCATGATATATTAGTTTAAGGAGTTTGACATGTTGGTACCTATCCTGGGAGAAGATAGTAATTTCTTGCAACCTATCACCAGGAGCTACCTGACATATCTGGAGTGATGATCTGTGTATAATCATATCTTCAGTATTTGGCTCATAAATAAATAGAAGTCTTCATGAATTCAATTATGGGCAGTTTGTGTTCCAAGACTATAATGATTTTTAAAAATTTTTATATTATTCAATTACAGTTGTCCTCATTTTCCCCCCTACAACGCTTTTTAATGAGGACGAAATCCAAGGACCTAAGACAAAACTAGGAAGGCCTTTTTCATCTCTAGGGTCCATGCATCAGAAAGCTGCAATGAGCAGGGAAGCCTAGTTAGTATGATGAAAACTAACAAGATTTTTGGATTAGGTATAGCTAAAGAAAGAGAGACAGACACCAAGAGAATGGCAAAAACTAATTTAAACATTCAGTTATAATCAGCTACCATCTAATGCCGCTGATCACATGATGCGCAGTAAAAGATCATCGAGTTCTAGCTTCAGAAATTTGAAGGGCATGGCTGAAGTTATTTTGTATAAGAAAAGGTAGAGGGTGCAAAAGAAGGTAGAGAGGAAGAGAGAGAAAGAGAGAGAGAGGGAGGATTATCCCTATTTTTAAAATCTAACAAAACAGACCAGAAATTCAAATGTTGATTACATAAATTATTGCATTTACATACAATATCCTATGAAGCAGGTTATAAATGGCCCAATTTTATTGATGCGGTGACAGAAAACTGGTGACAGAATCAACACTCTGTGTTAATCAAACGCATTTCTATTTCCTCTTGTACATATATACCCAGAGCTAAATCACATTTCTTACTCTGCCTTGCAATTAAGAACATATAATCGAGGTCTGGTCAGTGAAGTGCAGGCAGATGCAACAGGGTATCTCCTTCCATTTATTTGCTGAATGTCGATGCTCAAGATGACCTTATGAGTCACCTGTTGAAGATGGTGACGCACCGCTCAACCTGGTTCTCTAAATGGCTGTGTGGAACAGGCTGCCGTGCAGACCCACATTGGAATGTTACAGAAGCCGTTAATGTACTTTAATGTGTTAAATTGCTAGATTTTTATTTTGGGATTCTTGGTGAGAACAAACAGCAGTGTTAATTGTCCTGCTTAATACAGAAATCAATACCTTCGATGCAGTGTGCTGCTGTTAACACAAACCTAAAGTATGTAGCATTCTCAAGGAAACTAACATATGATGCAAGGAGGATGGCAATCGATATTATACTGTGGGGGAATGTTAAACACTTGGGAGAACTGCAGTAACATGGAAGACAGACCATGTGCCCATCGAAGTGGTCCTTCTGGAGGTACTGGTTGGGAAGAATGACTAGATTAGCGAATTGGTGATCTTGGCAGAGTTGTAGGACAGTAAGTAAAAAGGATGGACATAGGAGAGAATGACTTATGGGAATTGGCCAGCTGCTTTTATATCTAAATTTCAGATTTGAGGATTTAATATCAAAGCAGGCTTTGAGACAAAGAAACCATTAAAACCCAATTCCATAGCAAAAATCACACTAAGCCTGTTGTCTTCTCTCTCAAGATTAATAGCCTGAAAATATCCACCACTTGGGCGGTAGAGAGAGAATTGAGGAAGGGTGGAGGGGAAGCTGAGAAAGAAGTCTGAGAATCACATCTAGTAAAGAATTTGTTGTGAGGTTACTGGCATGTGGAATGACTGCAAGAAAATAGCTCAGAAGCCTACTGAGATTTTAAGGGAATTTTATTACCAAAGAAACCATGAGTATAGACTGAGACAGTCTTTGACTTCTGTGACTTAAAAAAATCCTTAAGTCTTCAGTATTCCACGTGCAGAGGGCTCTCTGGCTTCCAACGAGGGCATACAAAGTGCTCCATTCATATACAGCCAAGGAAGAGAGGGGAAAAAAAGGAAGAACCCCATAGATAGTAGATCCAGGGCCAACTGAGTTCCTAATTTCCTACCAGAGAGCAGAATCAAGTTTAATCCAGGGCTAATGAGGAACCTGAGAAGTTTCACAATGCCAGGCATGGGATCCCTGCATTGCACTACACCAGTGACCCTGTATCTTCAATTCTTGCCTGTTTAGAATGTGACTGTATATTGTGGCTATGTCCCCCCTGCTCCATCATTGTATGGTGTGTCATGAATCAGAAGTCACCACAGCATGAAGTGCCACATCCAGATGGCTACCCCAGCCTAAAGTCCTACACTCTGAGTGGATGCAGTGGCTGGATGGGACTTTGTATTGTGTAGCTTGGGAGGGGTATGAGTGTGTTCTAGGTAGAGGAAGAAGACATTTGACAGTAGATATTTGATGACAAATATTACAGCAGATATTTGATGACAAAATGGGGGTTACTGAAGCAAAGGCAATGCTATACGTTCGCCAGGCCCATTTAGTTTTCTTCCTGGGCACACAGGTCAGCATCCTTCACAGTTAATAGGGCCATTCAGCTGAGTTCTGACCAAAGAAATATAGGCAGATTTGATGTATACGTCACATCCAGGCCTTGCCCATAAAATCAATGTCATAATCTTCTACTGTCTCTGTCCTCTCCTATTGCCATTTGGATGTTAATAACCAGGGGAAGGCCAGAGCTACACACTGAAGAGGACAGGTTCTTTATCAACCTGGGTCCTTGAGTGGTTACATGGAGAAGAGCACCTCTTCCCTTCCAACACACAATGGACTGGACAAGAATGTTTATAGCAGTTTTATTTATAGTCCCCAAAAACTTGAAGAAGCCAAGAGGCTCTTCAATAAGTGAATGGATAAACAAGCTGATACAATGATATACCATTCAGCAATAAAAAGGAATGAGCTATACGCAAAGATATGGATGAATGTTAAATGTATATTGCCAGGTGAAAGAAGTCAGTGAAAAGGCCAGTCTATGTCATTCCATATGTATGACATTCTCAAAAAGGCAAGACTATAAAGATGTTAAATGAATCACTGTTTTCATGGGTTCACAAAGGGGTAAGTTGAAGGAGCACTGAACAGATGAGGCACAGGGTTGTTTTTTTTTTAGGGCAACGAAACTATTCTGTATGATACTGTAATGGTGGATATGTGACACAATGTGTTTATAAAAAATGTTAAAATTTTACTGCATAAGAGTGAACCTTCTTATAGGCAAATTAAAAAGAAATTACTTAAAAAAATCAGTGGATCGCAGGATGCATTACAGGCTACAACAAAAGAATCTAACTTATTACGAATGTATGAAATAACTGCACTGAAGGGAGAAAGGGGCTTGCTTATGTAATTCTGTAAATAAGGGAAGTCTACAACACTAAAGACAGAAGGAACTGCACCCAAAAACTACTTTATAGTTGATAATGTTGTTCCCCACAGGGATAAAAATTAATAGTTCTAAACCCAGGATACCTGGAATTGAATAATTAAGTAAGTGAATGGCAGATGGTAGAATCCAGGTATCTCACTGCTGGAATGAAAAGTTATAGATAAGCCAAGGAAGAAGTCTAGAATGATCCATGAAGTAACAGACCAGAGTTAAAGATGTGAGCATGAGTCATATTTGCTTACAATTGACATAGTTGGCTACATATAGAAATACATATAAATAAATACATGTATATATGTATACACACACACACACACACACACACATATGGATTAGTGTACACTACACACATATATTTCCTTGCTCTGCCACCTGAGTGTGTCTAGAAGCAACAACACTTCAGTAACAACAACCAAATCTTGCACCCAGATCTTGGTTTCTAATACTATTCTCCAATAAAAGGAACTAAGATTACTTAGAAAAACACTGATTCTAGGACAGGGGCAGGAAAATTACAAGGTGAGCCTGAAACATCTTATAGTGCCAGAAAGTTAGGAAATGCTAAAAACAAAACAAAACACAATGATGGAATTATCTCAAAAGAACACAGAAGTCAACTGAAAGACCCTCCAATGGTCAAATCTGAAACAATTTAACTAACAAAATATATAAAGTATTACATTATATCTCAAAGTATAAAATAAATATCCATCAGTCCATATTGATCTAAATAAGTGATTGAATTAATAAACAAATGAGAAGAGACAAATTTCCCATGTAGGAGAATTCCAAGTAATCTACGTAGATCCCCTGCCCTCAAAGAAGAGCAGCATAACTCCCTACTCCTGAGGTGTGGGCTGCACATAGCGACTTCCCTACACAGAAAACAGTACGGAAAGAGGAAAAATAGTAACTATAGTGGAGAAACCTGACAGGTACTACATGAGCCAGGTAATCAAGGTCAACATCAGTAGTGTTAAATCATGTTGACAATATGTCTTCTTGATACAATGAGGCAATTTACCTATGGTGAATGTCTTCCCCCAAACTGATAATCATAGCTGAACCATAAGATAAATATCAGATAAATACCAATTGAGGGGCATGCTACCAAATACCTGACCAGAATTCCTCAAAACTGTCAAGGTCATCAAAAACAAGAAAAGCCTGAGAAACTGAGGCTCCTGGAACAGAAAAAGTATGCCAGGTAAAAACTAAGAAAGTCTGAGTAAAATATTAACCTTAGTAAATAATAATATATCAATATTGGTTCATCAATTGTGCCAAATGTCCCATATTAATTTAAGATGTTAATAATAGGAGAAACTGTGTTTGGTTATATAAAAACCCTGTGTACTATCTATGTATCTTTTGTAAATCTGTATCTATTGTAAAATTACAAGTTTACTTAATTATTTTCATTTTAAAAATAAAGGGAGTATGGTAGGCTATTAAGATAATTTATTCTTTTGTTAACTCTTTCTCATGCTAAAATTGAAGGGTAGAGGGTTTATAAGATTATTTCTATTTCTAAGATTCTGTGATTCTATGACATCTTTTATTTTTAAGATTTTATTTATTTATTTTTAGAAAGAGGGGAAGAGAGGGAGAAAGAAAGGGAGGGAAACATCAATGTGTGGTTGCCTCGCACGGGTCCCCTACCGGGGACCTGGCCTGCAACCCAGGCATGTGCCCTGACTGGGAATTGAACCAGCAACTGTTTGGTTCACAGGCCGGCACGTAATCCATTGAGCCACACCAGCCAGGGCCCATGACATAAATCTATCAAGAAATTTATCTTAAGCAAAAAATCCTAAGAATATTGGCATTAACAAAGGCTCAATTTCTCAATATAGAGCCCAATAATCTTCTATTAATTTTTAAAATTCAATGCCTATTTAATAACTAGATCTTTAAAATGGTAATTTTCATATATTTTCTCAACAATAATCAATCTGCAGTGTTTGCCAAATCTTTCCTCAAACAAGCACCACAAAAGCAAAAACATCTTTTCTACTATAGAGTGTTTGCTGAGAATGAACTAGCACAGCATGGGAAAAGGGCTGCTATTTTTAAACAGGCCCATTATATTCCTCTCGGGAGCAACGGTGTACACAGTCAAGTAAATTCATTAGGACATGGGGCTGATGGTGCAAAAATACACCTGAAAGGTACTGCTGTGGTTTCGCATTAGTAAGTTTGATGATCAGTGGTGAGCTAACCTTCTGGGAACGCCAAGTATAGAGAATGAAAGGGAAAAAAGGAAAGTCCCATTTCTTCTCTAAAATAAGCACTACCGTTTCCTAATGTTGTACTACATGTAATGAATGGAGAGGAGACAGAGGGTGGTAATTACACCAAAGGTTTGCAGATGGTGCTTGTAAGGGTGATGGCTGATCTGCAGCAAGAAGTCGTAATGGATGAAAGACAGTTGAGTAGTTGTATCTGACATAAAATAGGTCATATGTTTAATCAACTGAACGGCAGCAGAGCTCCTCTATGACTAACTTATAAACAAGGATGTACTGAGTAACTGGGGGAGGAGGTGTGCGACAGGATTTAGTGAGTTAGTGTTTGTAATGCTTCTGCTTCTGGCAGAAAAGGGAAGATTTCTTTTCCCAAATAAATTGGTCATTTTAAACTTAACATATTTTTCTTAAATTTTTCAAGAAGAGATTTAAGAAAAGCTGAGAAAAGACTGAGTTGAAATCAGAAGCACCTTGTTCGATTTATGCAATGAAAGTTTTAAAATTCCAAACAAGCCATACATTTTTACCGAGCACTTTTTAAAAAAGACTTTATCTATTTATCTTCAGAGAGAGGGGAAAGGAGAGGGAGAAACATCGGTGTGCAAAGAGAAACCTCGATCAGTTGCCCCTTGCACACCCTCAACTGGGAACCTGGCCCACAACCCAGGCCTGTGCCCTGACTGGGAATCAAACAGGTGGCCCTTTGGTTCACAGGCCGGTGTTCAATCCATTTGACCACACCAGCCAGTGTTCATTGAGCACTTTTGCATTCCTGTGTTATATTCTGCTCCTCGGAGAGTGCGAGAGGAAGGTAAAACAAGGTCCCACTACTGTGGCGTAACTTGACCTCAGTCAAAAAGCAGGGCCGGAACAGGTAAGCGGGCCTGGAACACGAGAGCATCAGCTGTTTGGAAGTATCAGGTCAACAGGAGGACAATAGGTGGGCTAACTGGAAGGAAGTTCGGTAAGAGGAAGTTGATGTCTGATTTCTAAAACATGTTTAAAGAAATGCAATTGTATTGTTTACGGGTGCTTAAGGCAAATTGTGCAGTAAGAGATATCTTTAAAATGAGGTGAATGCAACCCTGCCAGAATGACTCACTTATCTGAAAGGGCATGCCAATAAGTCAGTGGTCAAAAACAAAACAAAACAAAACAAAACAAAAAAACAAAAACAAAAACAAAAAAACCCCCGCATCTTGTAAGTGGCCAATTCCAAACCTACCGAAGCCAAAAGAGAGTCACAATATTTCTTCACTGTGCTCTTTGGGTCCCTGTCAGCTTGTTGAGAGTTATCCAGGGATGGGCACCAAAAATTTTAGTTTCTCTTAATCTTCCCATACAGAATCTCAGCTTCTTCCAGCTATTGTCATCAAAGCCATGGGAAACCATTCCTAAAGTCATTGTGGGTGAGCGAGGGTGGATGTTCATTCTTCGGAGTCAGGTATTTTATATGATAAAACAGACCTTGTTCTTGCCACTAGTCATCACTTCTCAGGGCATGATCTGATGGGCTATATTTCTAAAAATCCTTTTCACCACCGATAATGAGGAAGGGAAAGAACGAAAGAGGTAAAGAAAACATTATGCCAAAACGATGCCAGGTATATGTAGGTTACTCTGTTAAGGTACTTGAAAATGGCATATTCATGAAGTAGGTTTTTATGTTTTTTCCTGAACTATCATATTTATGCTATCTCATTACTTAAAAAGAAAATCCTTGTTTTTCTACAGAAGCACACAAGCCGTTTTCCGTTTCAACTCCACCAGAATTATCAAAATTTAGTAAAGTTGTATTAGTGAGATATTATACTATTTTTATAACTCTGTTCTTCTGAGTCATTGCCATCACCTTGTCTATTTGTTCTCTGTAGTATTTTTCTCTCCCCAGTAAATACCTCACAATTAAGCCTTAAGCTAGAAATATTTTCATAACAGTTGTTTAGAGGAATATGAAATGGTTTCCCAAATATCACCTTTAAAAGATTCTACTTCATGCAAATAAAATGCCCAAATAGAGCTCCAATACTGTTTAACGAATAAAATGACAACCTCTCACAAAGAAATAAAAATTCCTGGTCCTAAGTGAAGACCTGCTTATTGGTGGCAGCACAGTGAGAAGATGTGCTTATGCCTGGGACATCCTCGGTAACCAGATTTTCACCACACGACTTTTTACAGAGCCTTTCTTCAAAGAAAAAGAGATGCTTCTCCAGAAGCAGCCCTCTCTTTAGAGACCAGTCATTCTGCTGTGTGTGCACACGTGTGTGCGTGTGTGTGGGGGGGTTGCAGAACAGGGCGAGTTCTGCACCTTCTCCCTCGAAGACTTGACTCCTCCCCATCCAGGGCCAAGGTAAATGACTGATACAAGCACCATGTGTTTTCCATTATAGGATTATTCCCTTGTTCATATCTTACTGTTTTACTATTTAACTTTTCTATTAAAGAACTATATTTGAATTTTATTAATATATTTGTTTGCATTTGGTTGTTCTTGAGACTGTACAGAGAAATGTTTAGTTTCTCTTCTTTTACCTCCACGGGCATAGATCTAAAATAATAAATATGTGTAATTTAGTGACGTTAGTAAACATGTGTGATAAAGAAGTACTACATCAGGCAAATCTCAAACCTAAAGACATTTCTCAATTAAACTCATTTATTTATTCAAAAAATATTTATGCCAGACACTATTTTAGAAAAACAAAGCTGAATAAGGTCTAATGCTTGCTCTGCACTCAAGAACTTTACCAGCTGGCAAAAAAACGACAAATATATAAACAATTACCTATAATACAATGTGGTGTGTGCCATCAGAGAGGCACAGACAAATCTCCCACGACTGCAGAGTTTGACGGGCACAGTAAGCCATGTGTGCCATGGCTGCTGGGCAAGCTGGTGGCCGGGCTATGCTGATGACAGGTTATTTGAGCTCTTTGTACACAAAAGCTCAATAGTCATTGGTTAATGAATGGATGGCAGTTGATATTTCCATTAGGAATTGTTAATTCATAAAAAAAACAAAAAACAATGTCTGTTGAGCCTGGCAGAAGAAAAATTATGCTTGTAAATACTCTTTAGCCTAATTGTTTTAATGTTCTAAGAGTTCCTAATGAGGCAGTTAAGTTTGGAAGAAAAGCCATCACATTAAGTTAAAAAGTACATGGCATTCCTTTGCTGTGATGGTGAGGACACTCACAGATGTGCCTAATGAGTTTAGAGCAGCAAGGGGCAGAAAGTGCTTGGTTCTGCCAAGCACTAGCAAAACCCTACAATTTTCCTCAAGGGAATGGGTGAAAAGCAGCCCCTGCTTTTCAAGTTTGTACTTTGGAAATCATCTGAAGTGTGTTTAAATGAATGTTTCTGTCATGGACTGAACTGTATTTCCCCCAAATTCATACTGGAGGCCCTACTCCCCAATACCTCAGACTATGACTGTATGTAGAGACAGAACCTTTAAAGAGGTGATTACGTGAAGATGAGGCCCTTTGGGCAGAAGCCACCCAGTCTATAGTATTTTGCAGCCCAAGCAAACTGATACAATTCCCCAGTCACCCCAATTCTCCCAACCAACAGAAAATTCTGATTCAGTTGGCGCTGGGAAGGTACGTATCTAAATTTTCTAGGACTACACCTTGAAAAATGCAACTGCTAATGAAAGAACTGTGTGTTTTTTCAGAGAGATCTCTTTTCTGTGCCATACCTTCATCGGTCTTCCACATGTGACCCCAACAGTTGCTGCTGTCACCTTGGTTTGAAGAGGTTTGGGACTAAAGGTGTCTGCTCAGACCTGCCGCCAGTCATTGCACAGATGGAGCAGAGTGAAGCCTATCTGGACTCCTGCCTATTAGAATGGGTGTCCTGAATGCTCTCAAACTATGGCCCCAGAAGTCAAAACTCATGTACGTAATGCTGCTCCAAAGTTATTTCCATTTGGTTATGCCTCCCTCTTGGGGCTTTTTCAGCTCTCTAACTCTGGGTTGCAGTTAAGCTCATCAAGCATTGCTGGGGGTAGGGGGATGGGAAGGGAATCGCTTCCATTACCCTGGAAGTTCCTGTCGCAACAGTTCATTTGTGGGTGAGGGTCTTCAAAATTCAACACTAATGATGTAAACTTGTCTCAGGGAACCTGGGTACTCAGTGACAGAGTGAGCACTCAAGCAAAACTGTGAGGTTGAAGAAGTCTGTCTTCAAGGTCTTAGCCTCTTCCGTTTCCCATTTTCTCTGTGAAGTCACTAATCCTTGCGCCAGCCACAGGGGGCTCTTCTGCATTCCACTGACTTTTGATTTAGAGAAAGTTCTCCTAACATTCGGTTATTCAGTCATTCACTCAACATACTTGTACATTTATTGGGTTTCCTCCTTGTAGTTTCCAGACACTGAACTAAGTAGTGGGGATACAGTATTTTCTGCTCTTAAAGAGATTATAGTCTGAGTTGGGATTGGGGGGACGGGTAGGAAAGTCATCAAATACTCCTACCAAAGAAGATATATTACACGTAGATTAAAAAAGAGCCAGGGTGGAAACAGGGGCTATCAGGGTGCAAACCAGAAACCGAACCAAAGGAAGTTTCCTGGGGCAGGAGAAAAAGTCCACTTCCAGGCTCTAGCAAAGGTGGATATGGCTAGCTCAAGAAGCTTCAGCTGGTGGGCTCCAGCAGAAAGTGCAACAGACATGGCTTCAGAAGATGAACCCTGAAAGGGAGGTGGGAACCAGACAACCCGGGGCCTTGCAGTAGGGCTGGGATGGGGGTGGCTCCCTTTTCCTGAAATCAACTGGTTAATGGGGAAAAAGATCAGTGCACTGTCGGGATTTCAGTGTGATAATCAGCTACAGTAGACCTACTGACCAAGTAAATTTCAAATTCTTAATGTAGGCGGTAATAGAATCTGGCTTGTCGACATGGCTATGGTTTACCACAAAAACAGTATTTAATAACTAGCCCCAAAGCATGAGAGGTTTTTCTTTCCTTAGCTATCCACCAGGCTTGTTTCTTTATTGTATCAGATGCCACAAGGATCATATCCTTTTATTCACCATCCAAATAGAATATTATTTGTTTCAACCACATTTAGCAACTGGAAAATTTTATATAAAGTATTTGGGGATGCGATCTCTCTGAAATAGCAATAACAAAAATGGATATGCTCTATAGAGGGCTTTTCTGAGCCAGGCTGTTGTAGAAGACGTGTCTGAACACGCCTTGTTTATCTCCCCCTAGAAGATGAAAATAATGTCTAATCCTGGAATAGTAACTGTTCCAGGGTGGATGACACCCCATCTCCAACTCTTTTCCTCTTGGAAAGCAAAACTAGACATTTCCACAAAAACAACAGCCAGTTAGCAGGCACAAATGCTAAGTAGGAAATTAAGTTAGAGTGAGTAAAAACAAACTACTAAAATTTTGACTGTCCTGCTAAATTTAGTCAAAAAAGATCCATCTATGCCAATTTAAAATGGTTTCCAGGAGCTGCTTGATCACACATTTCAGCAAAAGACTGAAGGCTCAAATAGCGAAAGGAAATATACTTATTCCCTGCATTGAAATGTGCTCCTAATTAAAGTGTCTATCCACATCCTCCTTTACAGAAGAAATAAATAGCTCTTTTCTGCTGGACAAGGATTACTATATTTTGTGATGAACTCACTCTGGCTGGCTGACTCCTTCACTTAGCTACGCAGACCCAGATGAGCTGGAGGGGAAGAAAAGTCAGCACTGTCACAATGTCAGTGGGAAATCCCACCACTAATTTCTTTTTTCATGACTGTCAGTTCCATATTAAAATGCATTAGGTATAAATTTGTTAAATGCATTAAGTCAACTCCTTCTATAGCACTCCTCCCTCCAGCTCTGGCTGTACGTTCCAAAGGCTGTTTTATCAATATAATTAGTAGCTTCTTTTTATAATTTTCTTTCATGCTTTACTCTCCACTAGCATAAATAATAACGTCATAAATAAGTGGCTCTGCAGGTGTGACCTTGATTGGGAGATTTGGGAAATATCTGTATTATTCTACTTTAAAAACAACCGCATAGGGTGTGTTTTCAGTTTTATTTTGCACTCTGCCAGAATTATACAACCTATGGCTTTGGAATCAGGACTCTGAAATAAATGTGTAGTTCTGCCCTTGACTTTCTACATAACCTTGACAAAGACATTTACATGTTTTGGCTCAGTTCCTCTATCTGTAAAACAGGAATAAAAATATTGACTTTACTAATAGGGCTATGTTCAGATTAGTTATCCCAGCTTTGCACACTGCATTCCAAAATCATCGGGCTGCAAAAATCACACTCAAGCAAAGATGGACTTATTCTGCTCACCCTTCTAAATACCCTCCTTTCCCACTGAAGTCATTTATCCCCTGCCCCCATACTAGATACACTAGAGAGGCTCTCAGGTGAGAAAAGGGCCCAACGACAGAAGTCACCGGGCACCCATTCTGAAATAGTCCCGTGCAATGCAATGCAATACCACACATAACTTAACAAAATAAATTTAGAATTAGATTCGGACACTAACAGCTGTTTTTATTAAGACTACACTGAGTTTTTTAGACCTCTGATTTCTGTGTCATGTTGATATTGTCATCGTATTCACCATCACCAATAATGTTAATTGCGCATCAACTAGGTGCCGGGCACTACGCTAAGCTTTTTGACATGTATTACCTCATTTAATCCTCACAATTCAAGGAGTAAAGTATTGTCATTATTATCCCCATTTGACTGGTAAGGTAGTTGAGGATTCTAGGGATCCAGAAAATGAAGTCATGTGACTCGTAAGAGGCAGAAATAGAGCTCAAAACTGGTTCTGACTCCAGAGGCTCAGCTGTTGCCGGCTTTGCTGTGTTCCCACCACGCTAATCTTCATGCCTAAATTACTCAGCCACCGAAACTGCTGGTAAAATTCAGTGCAATTATTAGAAAAGAAGAAGACATCAAGATGATATTATTGCAGAGATAGAATATGCTCCAAATTAAAGCAGCCTTTTTAAAAAAGTGAAGACAGTCAAATACGCTGAAAGGAAGAAAGTCAACCTTAGAAGAACATATAGCTGATTCTTCCAATCAAGCGGTAGCAGTATGAAGAGAATACACTTTTACATTGAGTGTATCAGACATATTACCTTTTCGCATTCTCACTGAATCATTTAAAATGCAATTAATGCTTTTCAAATAAAATTGAAATCTGTAAAGCATGTTTAAAAAGATCTTCCATTAAGTTGAACAGTAAGGTAAATGAATTCTAAGTTTCCTTCTATTTCAAAAGTTCAATGATTTTCTGAATGATTGGTGAAATATAAATGAACAGCACTATCCCGTGCATATACTATATAAGAATACTTTTCACATTTTTCATGGAAGCTTTTTAAAATTTTGCACCCCCATTTGTCTCCCACAATCACTCAGAAATCTTTCTATCACCAGTTAACTTCTTTCATATTTAGATGAACAAGTAATTTGTCATTCATACCAGAATATTTTCATACTGAAAGAGGACCCTAAATTTTGAAACTTTATATTGCTCAGAAAAACATATACTTCTTGACCATAAATTGATTTTTTTATTATATTGGTGGATTTATAAATGGTTCTACTTAAGACTTATTTTCAAAATTAAAATTCTTCATAAAAAATAAAGATGACATCTAATTGTGTACATTTAAAGCATATTTTTCAAAGTTTCTATTTTTTTCACCTGCAGAGGGCAAGGTGGTTTACAGCTTTAGAAGATAATAATGGCTAACTCTGGAGCAAATTTTAGGCTTATTTACTTCCATTATAAAAAAATTCAGGTCCCTTAAGGTCAAGGTTTCTCTCCTGTAATAACTCATTGCCTGTGCAGGTGTCATCTGGTGCTCTTTGCATCAGATATGGAAACTGGAGCTCAGGGAATCAATGCAAAAAATGCCAACACTCTGGCTACTGCTATTGCTCTAAGTACTAACCTGTCCTCCGTCTCTGATGCAAGAGCTTTATGTCACCGACCACTATCCATGAAACTCTGATAGGCTAATGTATGGGCCTAAAAGTAAGATCAAACCTGGGGCATGTTACCATTCTTGCCAGTTTGTGTGATGAAAATGGCAGGCTGACAGAGGCATGACTTTGTGGAAGAGAAAGAAGGAGAATCTTTTGGGCCAATCTGAGGAATTTGAAGGAGTGTGCTGACCACACTGTTTGGTCAACAAGGTAATAAGTGGTCCTCTAATTTATCACCTATTAATGAGGAAGAATTGAGGATGTGGTTGTTACTGAACACAGGGAAACAAGTTCAAAGATAGCTGTCCAAAATGTGCCTAGGTTGTTGTTAACTCTTGTCCCAGTGGGTGGGCTTTCTTACCAACTGGGTTATCAACCTTGAGCCCTCCACATTGTGACTGCTAGTGGTAAATTAAGGTTCATCCTGGATGTGCAGAAAGTTCCATCCTCACAGTTACCGAGATGAGCATCTATATGGAATAGGAAAGGTGGCAAATTTGCAACCACGGGGGCAGAAACCAGACTAATTGTTAGTGCTCTGGGTGGCTCATCTGGGAAACAAAGGTGTGGGGTGCCTGATGATTATTAAGAAAGAACGGCAACAACTGGGACATCTTATTTCTCAGCCCCTTCCGCAGCCTATCAATCAAAACTCAGGACCATTCAGAGATTACAGAGAATGGTCTCAGTTTTCAGTGGGCTTGGCTGCTATGGGAGACCTTGGAAATCTCTCTGTGAGAGATTTCCCTGAAAGAGGCAAACGCCTAGGGGAGACCACAGCTGAGTCATTGAGTACTAATCAGGCACTTACTGCCCAGGTAGGGTTTATAGCGCTGATGAAGGTGAATCAATGAAGAGTATAAAGCTAACACAAAGTATTCTAAAAATGTTCTTATGGTCAACCCCACTGCTCTAGAAAATTCCCTCACGCCTTATGTTAAAACTGGTCTAGCAATAAACAGATGATATAATATACAGAGTTGTACACTTGAAACCTGCATAATTTTATTAACTGATATCACCACAATGAATTCGATTAAAGAAATCTGGGCCAAAACTTATGTGATATTATCATGATAATAGGGTAGCAAGTGACCCAGATGAAAGTGGACTTCTTTTTAAAAAGTTACTGTTGTGTGAGTCTAGCATAAATCACCAAAGGGTGCAAGTCCCACAGCCCCAGCCAGAAAACAATGTAGCTGTGGCTGCTACGCCAATTAGGCCTCGAGGCAGAAACAGTGTCACAAATAATGACCTTGCCACTCAACAGGAAGCTCTGAAGTGGGGAGAGAGGCAAAATATTGGAAGTTTGGTTGAGTTGCTAGCAGTAGCTCCCCTACTTGAAACTAACCATAAATATAAAGCCTTCATGTCGTACGGAAGTTCTCTCCCTATGTACTCCTTGACCTCTTTCTCCACCTGAGTTGTTTTAGGAAGAAATGATTAGGGGTGAAGCTGAGGTTTCCCTGTCCCCTAGGGAAAATCAAAGGCCAAACACCCATTTGAGTATTCTCTTGAATTTCAGGATAGGAGAGATTCAAAATTTCAAGGCTATCTTGGCTATAGGCAACCAAATCACTGTCCAAGGCACTTAGATTTAGCTCATGTAGTCTGGGCTGGGTTCGCCTTGGAGAAGAAAAGATTTTATAACACCTTGGGAAATTTTGGGCCAGTTCATTATACTGTTACTATTTCTTCTACATCTGAATGTATAGCAACAATTGAGGTATTATGTGATTGCACTTCCCTATCCCATAAAGGCCAGAAGAAGTCTCCCACTGGGGAAGAACAACCTGGAGAGAAATATTAAAAGAGTCCTGTAAATTGCTCCTCAAATCACCTCCCCATACCCTCTCAGACGGTCCAACAGAAACAAAGTAGGATCCCAAGAGGAAGGGAAATCGTGGCCTCAAAGCTTTGACTTAAAGATAGCAGGGACAGTAAGTGAGACAGTACCTCAAGGTAACAGCTCTATACGTCCAGTGGCTAACAGAAGCTTGAAACTTACTGATTTCAACTGTTGTTCCCAAAGTCCTGGCTGTTACAGACATTGTGACTATAACTGAACCCTCTACACAAACTGATGGCACTTGGTATGATGCCTGGGACACTGCCAACACCTTCTTATGAAGCTCTCTGACACCTTAGGACCAAAATCAATTCACATTCACGTAGCAAGTCCTCCGATATACATTTGCAATATTCACCAAGGGGTATCTGAACTCCCCTACCATTTACCACCAGTGGGTGAGTTGGGATTAGTACAAATGCCTCTATCCGCTAATGTCCAAAGGTTTCACTATGTATGTAATCCCCTTCGGTTGATAAATGAGAAGGCTCAGTTTTAGCTAATGTAACTGCAGTGTTGCCACACGTCTGCCAGCCAGGATAGCTGAAAACCCTGATAGAATTCAGGGGTCCGCTCTCTGTGTACAGGTTCTTGGAACTATGTGCATAGATCTCAATATCCAATCCCTTTGGTAGTCAAGGAAAAACTGCTGTCTCTGGCCTCCAGCCACCAAAAAGGAGGACACTATCCTATTGGACTCCTTAGTATTGGGACTGTTGGTGCCTCACTTGGGCATTGTACTTGGCTGTTTGCATTAGTTCCTCACAAATTAGCACCCTTTGATTGGGGGCCCAGACCCATGGGGTGCATTAGAAACTGCCCATCGAGCTGTGGTAGACTCTCAACTTTGGGGGCCCCACAGACCTAATAACCCCTGCAAGCCTGTGACTGATGATTTTTCCAATCAAAGCCCCCAGTAAAGAGAAGCAGTCACCACCCAAAGGAGCCCAAGCAGTTTTAAACTTGTCACCTCCCTGACACGGCTCCCAGAACACACTAGCTTTCTACTGAGCACTTACTGAAACTGAACCTGACCCATGGAGGCCTTGTGACTCTCCAGAGTTTGACATTCTCATTTTGGGGTGGATCAGCATATATTCAGCTAACGACATAGGAAGGGCCTAACGAGCCCTGACTGCCACATAAAAATGATACATTCAGGAACACAGCCGGCATGACCTGAGTGACATCTCACCTTTACATGAAAAAAATGACAATTCTGTCTTTGGGGAAAAACTTATCCTCTACTCTAGCACCTGAAGGAAACTGTTAACTCATAGGGTCCCTCAATTAACTGATCTTCACCTAAGTGCCCGGGCCCAATGCCTGATTTGGCATTGTTGAAACCTAATGGTGTCCGCTGGTCGGCATGGCCTTCCATTGTCCCTACCAGCTATGCACATGGTTGCCCCACTCAGTAGGCAAAACTCAACATCATTCTCATTGTTTGTGCCAACATCTCTTTTCATGAACTTTGTTATGTTTTTCCTCACTCTTGGGCTATTGCCAAAGGCCTGGTTATTGGGCCTGCCCCTTGAAAAGCCGCAGACTGACCAGTTAAAGAAAATTCCTGCTTTCCATTGTTAAATAGGCAGCTGTATCATTACTGGTTATGAATTCATCCTTTCTCCACTAAATTGAACCCCCATTCACAGAATATAACATTCTCATGTACCCTGAGATTGCAAACTATTTGTCTCTCCCTAAACCCATACTTACTATGATATGTTGAATAGCTGGTAAAGAACTTCCCCATCACTTCTCATCATTTTTTTCTGCCTATTTTGTGGCATCTATTCATTTATCTGTATGTCAAGTTAATTTTATCTAATGTCCTCAAAATTTTATTATTGGAATTTTATTAAAAATCATATTAATTTTAGAAAACTGAAATGTTAAAAGTCTTTCCATTTGAGATGTTTTTCCATTTGTTCAGGTCTTCTCAAGTGTCTTTTAATAAGGCTATAGTATTCTTTATGTCTTGTGCTTTTATCAAATTTTTGCCAGTTTTAAATTTTTTTAATTTTTAAATTTTTTCCTTATTATTGAATTTATTGGGGTGACACTGGTTAACAAAATTATACAGATTTCAGGTGCACAATTCCACAGCACATCATCTGTACACTGCATTGTGTTCAAGACTCCAAGTCAAGTCTCTTTTCATCACCATTTATCCCGCCTACACCCTCCTCCACCTGCTCCAATCCCTCTCCCAGCAATCACCACACTGTTGTCTGTGTCATTTTTTTTCCCTTTTTGCTCAATCCCTCCACCCCCTCACCCAAATCCCCAACCCCCTCCCATCTGACAGCTGTCAGCCTGCTCTCTATCTATGAGTCTGTCTCTATTTTGCTTGTTCGATCAGTTTGTTCATTAGATTCCACTTATGAGTGAATTCATATGGTACTTGTCTTTCTCTGACTGGCTTATTTCCCTGAGCATAATGTTCTCCAGGTCCGTACATGCTGTTGCAAAGGGTAAGAGGTCCTTCTTTTTATGGTCAAGTAGTATTCCATTGTGTAAATGTACCATGGCTTTTTTATCCACTCATCTGCTGATGGACACTTGGGTTGCTTCCAAATCTTGCCTATTACAAAATAATGCTGCAATGAACATAGGGGTGTGTATATTCTTTTGAATTAGTGCTTCAGGCTTCTTCAGATAAATCCCATAAGTGGTATCACTGTCATAAGGCAGTTCCATTTTTAATTTTTTGAGGTAGCACCACACCACTTTCCACAGTGGCTGCACCAATCTGCATTCCCACCAACAGTGCACAAGGGCTCCCATTTCTCACAATAGTTGTCATTCGTACATTTATTGATGATAGCCATTCTGACAGGTGTGAGGTGATATCTCATTGTGTTTTTAATCTGTATTTCTCTGTTAATTAGTGATGTTGAGCATCTTTTCATATGTCTATTGACCATCAGTATGGCCTCTTTGGAGAAGTGTCTATTCGGCTCTTTTAACCCTTTTTCAATTGGATTGTTGTTTTGGTGTTGAATTTTGTAAGTTCTTTATAAATTTTAAATATTAACCCCTTATCAGATGTATCACTGGCAAATATGATCTCTCATTCAGTGGGCTGTCTTTTCATTTGGTTGATGGTTTCCTTTGCTGTGCAAAATCTTTTTAGTTTGATGTAGCTCATTTGTTTATTTTTTCTTTTGTTTCCCTTGCCTGAGGACATATATCAGAAAAAATATTGCTATGAGAACTGTCCAAGATTTTACTGCCTATGTTTCTTTCTAGGATTTTTATAGTTTCAGGTCTAATGTTTAAGTTTTTGATCCGTTTTTGAATTTATTCTTCTTTGTGGTGTAAGAAGGTGGCCTAGTTTCATTTTTTTGCAGGTCTGTCCATTTTCCCAACATCATTTATTGAGTAGACTATCTTAGCCCATTGTATGTTTTTGCCTCCTTTGTCAAATATTAACTGACTATCATGTCTTTATGTCTGGGCTTTCTATGGTGTTCTATTGATCTATAGGTTTGTTTTTATGCCAATATCATGTTGTTTTGATTATGCTGGCCTTGTAGTGTAGTTTGATATCAGGTATCATGATTCCTCCAACTTCAGTCTTCTTTTTCAAGATTGCTATGGCTATTTGGGGTCTTTTGTGGTTCCATATAAGTTTTTGGAGTATTTCTTCCAGATTTGTGAAATGCACCATGGGTATCTGGATAGGAACTGCATTGAAGCAATAGATTGCTTTGGGCAGTATGGACATTTTTAAAACTTTTTTTCATGTGTGTATGTGTGTGACTGCTGTGAATAAAACATTTCCCCCTATTTCCATTTATAGGGCTTTATTGCAAGATTATAAAAAAAAAAATTTGTCTACCTTTTGCCCAGGTACCTTATCAAATTTCCTTATTGATTTTAGTGGTATTTTGCTAGTTGTTCTTTAGTTTTAAGGAGTAAAATCTGTGAAATGTTTATATATCTCTTTTCCAACATCAATGTTTCTTTCATTTTTCTTATTGTATTACAGTTGCTAGCTACTCCAAAAAATAGTATGGAAGTAACAATGAACTGTAACAATGACAACACGTTAGTTATAAGACTACGGAGCACATTGCTAAGAGCACAACTGCATAACTTGCTGCTTGTGTGTTGGAAAGTTATTTAATCTTTTATGCCAGAGTTTTCCCATCTTTAACATGGGGATTATAATAATAAATATCACATATGATTTTTCTGAGAATTGTTATATGTTAAATGCCTAGAACAGTTTTTGCACATAGTAAGCACCATAAAAGTGTTAGCTATTATTATTTTGCTGTTTAGAATGGTATCTCCTGTAAATATACAGTAAAACATGATAGTACTTTTAACTAGTTTCTTTTCCAATTTTACTGAGTTTTTATTAGGAAAAACTTTTTATTAAATGCTTCCTTAGCATCTTTTTATATAATCACCTGTTCTTTTTCTTCTTAAATTTACTTATGTCATAATGAATTATACTGACATTGAATCACCTTTGAATTTCTGAGTTACTGCTTAGAAATAGTGTATTATTATTTTGATATATTCCATTTGCCAGTATTTTACTTAGAATGTTTGCATATATTAATAAATGAGTTTTGTGTTGAATATTATACCGATAATCGCTAAGTATTTTTAGTAAAGTTTGAGAGATTTATAAAATAAATTAAGAGGGTTTCTAGATCCTTCCATGGTTAGAAATAGTTTAATAAACTAAAATATACTTTTCTTTAAAGGTTAGATGAAACTTGGCTGAGATCTAATCTGGCCCTGATATCTGTTTGAATGGTACATCTTTATTCACTTTTTCAATCTTGTCTTTTGCAATTGATCTATTCAAGAATCTTACATCTTCTTAGGTCAAATTTGGTATTTTATCTTTTACTAGAAAATCACCCATCTCCAGGTCCCCAAATTTGTTATCGAAATACATGTGCAGTATTCTATAATTCTTTTTAATCTCTTCTATATCTGTACTTATATCTACTTTCTGATTCCTAATCTTATATATATTTGTCCTCTCTCTTTTCTAAATCAGGCTTATCTGTTTTACTAGTCTTTTCTAAAAACCACCTTTTAGACTTATTTTTTTTCTTTGACTACTGGGTTTTGTTTTTTACTTAATTAAATGCAGTTCACCCTTTCAATTTTCTTCTATTTACTTTTGGTATTCCTTTTCTGATTTCTTTAGATGATTCTTAATTTCTTTATTTTCTATTTTTTTCAACATTAAGGGCATTTAAGACTATTGATTTTCTACTAGTTGTACCTGTTCCTGTGCTTTGTAGATATGAGGATGAAATATTCTCATTTACTTTGCTTCCTGAATAGTATGTAATTTCCTTTTTCATTTCTTCTTTGATCCAATGTAGTATTCCTAGAAGTATGTTTCTAAGAGATCAGAATATCTGATTATTTATATTTCTTTCAAATATGATAGATATATAACCAGAACATGTGATCCATAAAAAGCTGACAAAACCATTAAAAAACTTAACATTTTCTGTGCTCAAATTCATGATCAGCTTCTGTGAAATTTCCAGAATGTATAAAATTTATTCTTAAGGAATATAAAGGCTTTTCATGCCTATAAAATTAAGTTTATTAATTATGTGATTCAATTCCTCTATGTCTTTACTATGTAATCTTTGTCTACCAGAATTGTTAAATTCTGAGAGAGGTACAACAGGTCCTTGAATGACATCATTTTCTTACAATATTGTTGAGACAAAAAAATCGAGTCCTGGCAGGGGTCTCCATCTATGCAGAGTCTGTCCAATCTCTCCATGCCTGTGCGGGTTTTCTCTGCTCCAGTTTCTTCCCACATTCCAAAGATGTGCATGTAAGGTGCACTGCTGTGTCCACATTGCCCACATCTGAGTGAGTGTGGGCATATGTGAGTGGCCCCACAATGGAAGGTCATCCTGTCCAGGGTTGGTTCCCTCCTAGCACCCTGAGCTGCCATAATAGGCTCCAGCCGTACACGACCCTTTACTGGCATAAGTGGGGTGAAAAAGAATTATTTTATGTGTTTTAATCGCTTATTTCAATATTTAATATCAGAAGTGTTTGGGGTCTTTATTTAGAATTTTGGTGATGTTTATGTGACCAGAAATATGTCATAGGAACTGAACTCTTTTTTAGGTCAATTGGTCTATGGAAAAACTGGTTTCATTATATGTTGTTTCCCTTCAAGCCACAGTTTCTAAGAACCTATTAATGACCTTAAGTGAGGACTTAACCGTATAGTGAAGTTGCATACATTCATATAAATAAATGAATGATCACCGTATTCAGGTACACACATGTGAATTAGTAAGGGTTATTTGTAGAGTGCTAAATAAGATTGCATTCAGTAGTGAGTATGAGAAAGCTTCCCCAAATGGTGACTTAATCGAAAACAGTTTACTTGACTTATGCAATAAAAAGCTGTATATAGGTAGGTAGGTCTAGGAATCAGGGCTCAGGGTTGCCATCAAGAAAGCAGGACCTTTGCTTTTTTGCTCTTTTTTAGTGATGGCTGCTACAGTTCTGGGATGGCTTCTAGTTTCCAAACAGTGGGAAGGCATAAACAGAAGAGACAGCACCAACTGACTTCATTGGCCAGAACTGAATCACAAAGCCACCTCTAGTTAAACAGGAGTCTGAAAAATTAAGCCTTTAATTTTGCTGCATCTCAAATGGAGGAAGACAAACAAATGAAAATAAATTGAAATGAATAGCAACTCATTATTAGATATATCATTGGTGAATATCTTCTTCATTCATAGGTTATCTTTTCATTTTGTTGATGGTTTTCTTCGCTGTGCAAAAAAAAAAAAAACTTTTTAGTTTGATGAAGTCTCATTTACTCTTTTGTTTCCCTTGCCTGAGGAGACTTGTCTCAAGAAAATACTGTTAAGAGCAATGTCAAAGAGCTTACTTCCTAATGTTTTCTTCTAGGAGTTTTATGGTTTCAAGCCTTACATTTAAGTCTTTTGTCTTCTTTATTTTTTGTATGCGGTGTAAAACAGTGGTCAAATTTCTTTGTTTTGCACGTATCTGTCCAATTTTCTCAACACCATTTATTGAAGAGACTGTCTTTTACCCATTGTATATTTTTGCCTCTTTTGTCATTGACTAATTGACCATGTAAGCATGGGTTTATTTCTGGGCTCTCTATTCTGTTCCATTGATCTATGTGTCTATTTTTTGTGAGTAGTAAACTATTATCTACCACACATAATAACTGTTTATATGTTGTATATATCCATTCAGAATTCAAAGTTTTTAATATCTTCTGCCTCTTGCTTTCCTCAGTGCTGCTGCAACCTCCCTTCACCCCCGCCATAGACATATTCCCCCTTATCAAAAAACAATTGGCGAGGGTTAATGGGCATTAGTACCTAACTTAGAATTATCAAAAGGATTGAGAAGGGTAGGACAATAAAAGGTAGGCATCCTTTTATAAAAGAAAACAGAAACTTAAGAATTTTTTATTCAAGGGATTCTCTAAAATCTATGTCCTGTGGACACAATATTTAAAATAAACTAGGTCTGAATGTGTTACTGCAAATTTGGGTGTACAGAAATGGCACATTATTTTACTTCTTTAAAGCAAAGAACTCTTCTGAGGTTTTAAAATTTTGTCTATGGCATTTAAATTCTTAACCCAAAGAGAGTTGTTTTGTGTGTGATGTGTGGTAGAGATTAATTTTCATGCTTTTTTCCACCTAGATAACCAACTTTTTCTCTCCTTGCCAAGTGATTTTCCATGCTACCTCTGTCAAATATCAAAGTCCTATATATGCATGGGTCTTTGTAGAACTCATATTCTATTTCATGCATCAATTTCATCAATTTATCTCTTCTGTATGAATAATACATCTTAATTAATGTAGCTCCATAGGTCTGAATATCTGGAAGAGCAACTCCTCTACACGTTTTCATTTTTTAAAGAAGCATTCTGGCTATTTCTGAATCTAGTTACACAAAGAATCCTTGGGGGGTTTTTGTGGAGTTACATTAAATGTATAGGTTTGTGTAGAAAGAATTAAGGTCTTTATGACACCTTGAGGAATATGAGATACCTCTCTACTTATAGTCTTTTAAAATACCCTTTAAAACATTTCACTCTGGCTGGTGTGGCTCAGTGGATTAAGTGGCAGCCTGCGAACCAAAGGGCCACATGTTCAATTCCCAGTCTAGGGCACGTGCCTGGGCTGCGGGCCAGGTGCCCCATAGGGGGCACGCAAGAGGTAGCCACACATTGATGTTTCTCTCCTCCTTTTTCTCCCTCCCTTCCCCTCTCTAAAAATAAATAAATAAAATCTTTTTAAAAATAAAAATAAAACATTTCATGCTTTATATATGCAGTTTTTGCAATCTTTTGTTAGATTTATTCCTAAATACCATACTTTATATTTTTAACTGTTATTTTAAATGTTGTCTTTCATAGTTGATATTTTTCTGTTTGTTTATGGTTTATAGAAGTGTAATCAACTTTTTGTATTGATCTTATATTCAGTTCAGCTCCCTTGCTCAAGTCCCCAATTATTACAATATGTTTATACAGTATGGGGGAATATCAAGTAGACACTCTTCTAAAAATGACAGAGTTTTTTCTTTCCTATTCTTATGACTTTTAATTCATTTCTTTGTCTATAAAACTGGCTAGACACTCCTTTACAATGTTGACTAGAAGTACTGATGTGTTGCTGAAATAAAAAGTTTCAAATTTTCAGAGGAAAATATAGATGAATATCTTTCTGACTTTATAATAGAAAATGATTTCTCAAACCATCACAAAAACACTTAATAGAAAAGATTAAAATTTTGATATTATTTTTAAGTAAAGAACTCCTACAAGTCACAAATATACTAAAAGAAATAAAACATGGGCAAAAGACCTGAACAGGCATTGTACAGAAAAGAAAACATGTATTACTAGAAGGCATATGAAGTGAGGTTCAATCTAACTAGTCATCAGGGAAGCATGAAAAAATAACAAGGGAGTTATTTTACATTCATTTAATGGTCAAAACTAAAAAAGCTGATAAATGCCAAGTAGTACAGCTATTGCAAATCAATGGTCTCTCTTGCACTGCTGATGTGATATAACTTGGAATAATCACTATGGAAAACAATTTGGAATTATCTTGGATGTTTGTACAATCAGTAAACAAGCAATTCCACTCTAGGTATTTACCTAAGAGAAATTAAGCAAATGTGTATCAGGAAACACTTAGCAACACATTTAATGATAGTACAAATCTGGAAACAATCCAGATGCCCATTAATAAGAGTTTGAATAAATTGAAGCATAATCACAGAAATATTAAATATCAATGAAAATTAATGAATCAAGCTACATATAACACATGGATGAATTTTATTATGATAAGGATGAGCGGAAGCAGTCCCAGAAGGAACATATGATACACTTTTTATAAAATTCAAAAAGACGCAAAAGTAAACAATATATTTTTAGGACGCCATATGCATGTCGTGGTTTCTCTTTCGGTCAGGATAAGAATAAACATAAAATCTAAAATAATGGCCAATCTAAGGTAGACAAAAGAACAGTATAGTGAAGAGCATATTAGATGTCTATTAGATTCCAGTTCTTGGATTGGGCAATGGATTCATATTATAATTTCATCATAGTGTTAATAAATCTATAAATTTAAATAAATAAAATAAATGGTGGCCATGAGTAAGCAATGATGACAATGTATCAAGAACCAAAGATTATGATTAGTCCTATTTGGTGTCCTAAGGTAAAAAAAAAAATTGGTAATAATTACAATAACAACAACCAACCAACCAACCAACAAAACTGATTCCATGTGCAAGTTCGATCCTGCAGAGCTGGCAGGGAATTTAAGTGCAGGTATTCAGGGGGTCACCCTGCCCAGGGCCCCGTGAGGGTGCTGGCACCCTATTAGAACAAAAGCCTCAGGAAGGCCACTCCAGCCCTGCAGCCACCGTGGTTATTCCTGAGGTTCCCCCTGCCCAACCAGGCTCCTCATTTTATTTTTTAATCTCTGTATTATGCTTTGTAGCTTATAAGCAATTCTTCTTCCACCCTGTGACACATCCTTCCTAGAGGCAACAGGAGCCCAAAGGCTCTGCTACCTTCTAGGTATTGAGCAAGAGAAGAAGAAAAAAAATACAGGGGAGAAAACAAATTAGTATCTCAAAAAATTACCTCGGACACTACTGAAAAGAAAATGTAGTCTCATCTCTATTCACACTTTAGTAAGGATACACTTCTTACTCCCATTTCAGATTTTCCAGGTCAGGTTTATTGCATTCTTCTGAATAAATTAAGGAAATTCCCATTTGCTATACCACTAAATATTTGCTTTTGCCCCTGAACCCAGCACTTTGGTAATTGAACTTGAGGAAAAATTTAATTACAAGTTTACATGTAACCTTGTTTACTTCCAGAGCCAGAAACTGTTGTAATAAATGAGAAAATGATTAAAGGCATAGAAAACAAATTAAGAACACTGTCATATTATGTGGAAAATGGGCCCTTTGGCAAATTGTTTTTATTGTTTTTTTTCTAGTTATTTGAACATGGATTGTATTAGCATTATATTGCCAAATGCAGCAGCTGAGTCTAGTTCAAGTTTATTACTAATATTATTATTCATTATTAATAAATTTGTAAGTCAAATAAGTATTTTATAATATTTGCATGATCTAAACTGTGACCTACATTACAGCTATTTAATGAACGATGATCTTGGGTCAACTTGCTTAAATATCAACACAGTGCTTGCCCTTATAACAACTTCATTCTCTTACCCTGACATGTTTTTCTTACATCGATTAATGAGTTCTTCTATTTTTGTCTTTTCCATGTTTAACTTGCAAAGAGAAAGAAACATCTAAGTTGATACATCTGGGTGTCAGGTAGAGAGGAGCTGCTGAGCAGAGAAAAAAGGGATTTTAAGCAAAGAATTAAATTTTCAGGGCAGCTGTGGAAAGGTAATGGTATAACCTATAAGAACAGAAGAACTCTCTCATTAAGTGAGGAAGTGGGATAGAACAATACAGGGAGGTGACTGCTTTCCAGGATACAATATATATGAAACTTCTTTCATGTGTCTTACACATCAATTTTCTGTCCCAGGATAGAACATCAATAATAAATTTAGATTTTTTTCTGTCTTCAACATAGATATTTTCCACCTTTTTATTATTGAATGTCTCAAGTGGACAAAGGAAAATAAGAGAGTAAATATGAATTTAAAAAATTGTTTCTTGGGTTAACACAAAAAAGAGAAAACTGTAACAGCATAATCAATAAAATATACAAAAAAAAAGAAACGAAGTATAAGCTTTTAAATAAACATAGGCACACAGAATACATTTTTTAAATCTTTGTGGGAAAATATCATTTTTTCATTGGTGTGAAAATTATGGTGCAAAAAATAGGGTTGTTTAAGTGAAAATATAATGTGATTTAATGATATATGTAATATATTAATTATAAATATATATATGAGATTAGTGTCAGTCTTCATATTTATAGGATTACTACCCAAATCTTTTATGTCATTTTTATTGGTGTTTTAAATACTTGGAATAATTAAAAAGGAAGACAAACACTACTTTACAAACTGACCAATAATATGTCACAAGTTGCTTCGAGTTCATACACACTTATGATTTTATTTCTTTTTCCTGTTCACCAACAAGTGTGTGAGGTCTGTGAGATTTTGCCTCATTCACTGTGCATCTCACAGATGCAAGAAAGGCCTGCAGGTCTCCACGTGCTCCTGGCCAACCTGCGCCTCTTCCAACTTCAACACTACATATCTCGCCAGCACAGAAGGCCTAAAACTAATGCTGACAAGGAAACTACAGTTTGACACACTCTCTCTTTAAAGAGCATTTAAAGGAAACTCATCATGCCTCACAACCCTGTGAGCCTCAGGCACCACTAGAAGCCCAAAGTTCTCACGTCATCCGTCATCGCACACACTTATCCCTTTACACAGCAAACTTTTACAGCTACGCTCTGAAATTTATTCTTCTAACTCTTTTCTAGATCGTCTACCTCTTCTCTAGATATGAATTTCAACTTTCTCACCTAACAGAACTTTAGCTAATCCCTGAACATGCTGCCTCTAGAGCTGCCTTTCCCCGCACGCCTACTCCTTGTATCCCATTTAGCCACCGCAGGCCTGGACATAGAATTGGTGCCGCTAATCCTCATTGCTCCTTCTAGAAGAGTTTGTTTTCTTCCCTCTTTCCATAAAAAGTCCAGATCTTTGAAGCACAGCCCGTCAGAGAGTACCCCGGAGTACCATTTGTATGGACAGTATATAGTGAAGCTACAGTCGCCATCAAACTTTGGATTTCTCTCCCTCATTTATTACCCACTCCACCGTTATGACTGCCATTATTCTTAATGAGATCAATATTCATACTGATATCCATTCAACACCGTGGCCTCTCATTCACCGACTTCCTTATTTCTAACAATTTATTTTTGCCTTTCTACTTTCGACATCAGGAAGAAGCTGGCAGGGATGGACTGGCAAAGCACATAAGGGAAATGTCTTGAGTGGTAAAATCTCTATGCTGGTTAAAGTGGCAATTACGAAGATGTATAAATATGCCCAAATTCACCAAACTATAATACTAATGACCTGCACATTTTACTGGATGCAAATTATACCTCTATTTAAAAAATAACTTTATTTAAATTATTTGGATACAGATTTCTTCTAAGCGAACATATTCACACTAACCGGAAGTTTGGGGCTCGGCTTACGGAACTCTGAGCTTGGATGAGAAATGCTCCTTCCCTGCCTTTTTAATTACTCTAGTAAAAGAAATCAGAAAATATTGTCTCTTAAATCACGTTCAAGGCCATTTTTAGGGTAAACAAGCTCACGACTAAAAATTCTGGAAAAAATAAAATTTTTATTATCTAAAAGTTGTAATGTTAAAATGATAGATATGTATATATAAATGTATAATGTATACACACATATACAATTTGATTATTTTTACACAGAGTTTGCATTGTAGATTTGAGAAAACTAAAAAAAAAAATTCTAGCCAAAACTATTTAACAATCAATCCCTCAATTATAGTCCTTTGGTGACATCAGATTAAGACCAGTATTTGATATCCTGGATTGGTACCCCTGATGAGCTTTAGGCAATATGAGTTCTTCAAGGGCTTCTTAAATCACAAAGCTACTGGACTGTTCGGTGTACAGTAGTCCCCCTACCTATCCACGGTTTTCCTTTCTATGGTTTCAGATATCTATATGCAGTCAACAACGGCCCAAAGACATTAAATGGAAACTTTCAGAAATAAACAACGAAGCAGTTCCGAACTGCACACGACGCTGAGTAGAATGGTAAAGTCTCTTGCCATCCCTCTCCACCCCACCCGAGATGGGAATCACCCCCTTGTCTGGCACATCCACGCTGTGTATGCTACCCACCCACTCGTCACTTAGTAGCTATCTTAGTTATCAGAGGGAGGTGACATTCACAGAACTTTTCATACAGTATTGTTATAATTGTTCTATTTTATTATTAGTTATTGTTGTTAATCTCTTACTACTGTACTTAATTTATAAATTAAACTTTATCATAGGTATGTGTGTCTAGGAAAAAAATATAGTGTATATGGGGTTTGGTACTATCCTCAGTTTCAGGCATCCACTGGGAGTCTTGAAACCTATTCCTCCATGGATAAAGGATGGGGGACTATTATATTTTATGGCATTATAATTTTTAGATTTTTTCTTTCCGGATGGTACTAAAGGCAATTCCTTAAAAATTCCATTTACCAGAATATCTTGTACTTTAGGAATTCTGCATAAAGAAAAAGAGAACATAATAGAACTTTAAAAGTATAAACAGTATTGATGACAGTCGCTGCAATTGTAAAATTAAACTTGTACCTATATTTACTAATGACTTCAGCTGGAAGCTTTGTGCCTTGAGCTATAATCCCAGCAGTTGTCTCTTGCTGGGCAAGGTTTCCTTGTGCAAGCCTGCCCTCCAAGTAGGAATCTCATTGGTTCAGAAATTAATGTTGATGTGTTCGCTATCAACTATCTTCCAAGAGATTCCTTATTGAAACCATGCCTAGAACTCTATGTGACTCTGTCTTCTGCCTCTCCCAGCATGACCTTTCCCCAAGTCCAAGTTTCTGACCATAAAATGTCATAGGTGAGTTCATAATTGTCTTTGCAATTAGCAGAAAATGATGCTTGGCTACGTTTCAATTTCATTCCCTCTCCTGTGTTTGCGGGCAGTGCTGCCCCATTTGCCTAGTCTCTTTTTCGCGCCGGAGCTCATTTTAGCATCTGATGCTACACATGCCAAAGCATGGTATGTGTGGAAAGGTTCAGTCACTGGGGAAAAGGACACTGGTGCCTCCTGCTTCTTGGGGATACTTTCCCTCTAACACCCAGACAGCAAGTAACTCCAGGAGTACATCATGGATGGCCAAATGCTCTAATGTAGTGCCTCACCAAGTCTGACCTTTCCAAAGTAAACCAGCCCTCAGAGTAGTCTTCTGTGTCCCCTCACATCCTGATCCAATTCCCAGGTCCTCACTCTAAGTGACAAAATAAATCCCTCTGAAGTAGAAAGATTGATAGACCCAGACTCCAGAGCACAACTTATAAAAACTGATGTCTCATTAATGGAAACACGTCAAGAGCAGGGTACATTTTTAGCACATGCCACCTGTTCCATGCCTATACTTAGCTGGAGTCCCAGCTAAGGAGGTTTCCTTGTTTTGCCCCCATTCTGCTGGCTTACCTAAAGGAGAAGGCTCAGTTACTTGAAAGTCCATTCAGAAACTTGACAAACAATATTACAATGGGTTGAGAGCTAGTGTTTTGGGGAAAATGGGGTGGTGTAAGGATATTTTTATTTGGTTGTATGAGATTATTGTGGAGTTTTAAGATAAGCATCAATACTCTGCAGTGGTTCAGCCCTTCACATTTTAAAGCAGCAAAATACTTTCACTGCGGTTAGTAAACAGTCACTGCCCCCAGCCCCTTCAGGGACTAGACCCCAGTCCCAAACCCTCCAAACTCCGTGTAGTTCAGTAGTTCAAAGGTTAAGCCTGGTGTGTCACAGCAGGGGGTCCCTGAGCTCCTGCTCCGGCTCTGTGATTGTTGTCCACTCGAACTGGTTGGCGCCCACATGGCCCCAGTGGATTACAGTGTCGCCTGATGCCTTCATATAATTGCAACTTTTTTTCTACTCCTCACTCGTGCAAATGAAGTCAACTCTGAGTTAGCTGTATCCATGGCCAACTGATCATTTTAAAACACAAAATCTCATAAAATGCTCTTCCACTCTACTTTGAAATACATTGTGATTTTCGGCAAGTTCAAATCCTTAACCATGCCTTCAGGCTAGTATGAAAAGCCAATAATACACACAAGTTGTTATTACCTCCCAGATACTCAAGATAATGGGCAGCCTCCTGGCCGCTGTCCTCTGCTGGGTTCTGGTATCAATTAAACCCTCACAATAACCCTCCAAGTATCACTACTTCATTTTACAGACGGACAATTTAATACTCAAAGTTGTACCTAATATCGCACAGCTCTCTAAGGACTATCACAAAGATGATCTTTTTGTGCCTCTCCAAAAAAGTGCGAGAACTATGAGTGTGCCCATTTTATTTCGGGAAGCAAGACGCAGAGGGGTTAAGTAGCTTACACAGGACTACACATCAATAGGAAAGAGATCTTAGGTAAGAACTGAGGTGTTAAGACTTCCAATCCTGACTCCTACTTTCTGGGGATATGAACTTGGCAATACGAGAATCACACTGTTTGAAAAATACATTCCGTTCAGGCTATCTCCCCCCTGGGAAATATATTTAGATAACTTGTGGCTACCGCAGGGCTCCTGTGTGCTTCCTCCCAGCCTCGAGCACCTGGGCGACAGAGCCTCATTGTATGTCTCCACTTCAGAGACTGCCCATGACAGCCCCGTGGGGCTGAGGTCAGCATACACACGCACACATACACACTCCCCTCTCCTCGCTACAGCAGGATTTTGATTACTTCAGATTTCTAAAGATCTCAGAGCCTTTCCTTTTGTTTTAGGATGAAATGTCATTTTTGCTGCTTACAGCCTCCATCAAACAGAGAGGCAACTTCAATGTGTTCAGTGTTACAGTGCACTGGGAAAGGAAGCCCGTTCCTACCAATATGCAAACTCTCATTCTTCCCCTTGCCTGAGCAAACAAATTAATCTAATCATGAAAGGACTGCTAACAAGAGAGAAAGGGAGAGAGAGAGAGGGCGGGGGTGGAGAAAGATGGAGTTAAGGAGGGGAGAGGCAAGAATAAAGACTCCAAACCGAGATTGCCATGGAAGAAGAAAGAATGTTTCCCAGCGACTCTTCTTTCAGAAAAATAAAATAAAATTAAAAACTACTTCTGGCTGCAAAATAAGCCTCCTATTGTTAGATTATTTAACTCTGTCCAATCTCCAGGGGTCCCAATCCAAACTAATTTCATTCCTTTGTCAGGGTTCCCCCCTTTTAGTCACCCGTCTCTGTCTGTCTTCTTTGAGGGATCACTGAAGCTATCCAGCTTCGATATCCTTCTTCCAGCTGCCTTGTGCTTTCAAGACCCACCTCTCACACAGAAGCAGTTCATCCAGGGACTTAGGGAATGAGAACTAATTGGCAAGGGCTGCGCCCTATGCTGCAGAGAAAACACCAAACAAATAGAAAATGCCGAGCTAGTTTTAAATACAAAGCTATTCTTGTAACTGTTAATTCCACAATTACATGCTACACAGCACTGGCAGTGAATCCCTCCACTTATATTTTACTCTAGAAAATCTGCTTTTAAGGAAGCAGTTACACATGTCAAATAATTAGTACATATAATATGCATGAAACGTAAACCAGTTATTTAGCTAGCATTCCTCCCCCAAACAGAATCATCTACATGTTTAGCTCCACAGGGCAAACCTGAGATCACCTATTCAACCTCTTGATTTTTTGGTGAGAAAGCTGAGGCACTAAAGGCCTGAAAAAATTTCCTTGCTGCACTGAATTTATATCTGAGTTCTGATCCAATGGTCTGATCTCGCTTGGTGTAAAATGTGAAGCTAGGGAAAGCCAGGAGGGGCTTACATTTAGAACAATGTGAAGCAGCCTTTTATTTATAAGCTCACAAGTATAAACATGTGACCACTTTTCAAATTCCGGTTTTCTTTTCCTTCCACCACTCAGGTTTTATATTAAGAAATAAAAGCTATTCTTCATATGAATTTAGCAAACATTGAAAGGAAATGTGCTGCCTCAGAAATCATATACAATGTGTTTTATAGTCAATTCTACATGTTCTGAGTTATCCATTCTTCTGACTTATCTTGACATTTTTCTCTCCCATTACTCTGGAACAATGTGTTCGCTAAATTAAAAAGAAAAAACCCATAACAATTTTTTACATTGTGCTTTTTAGTTTCCCCAAAATATCCAACGGCATTTAATCATGGCTCTATGCACATCTTCACTTAATTTCCTTTATCCCAGATTTCAAAATTGGCTAGCTACCAATTTTGGCTATCTTGCTTCTTCTACCTTGTTTACGCTTCCCTTCCTCTTCTTTACTAATCTTCCTTCCACGAAATACCCTAAATGTGAGTGCTTCCTAAGTCTTTGCTCTTAATCCACTCTAGACAACAAAAATTTCATCTTTTTTCTTAGCTTGGTTCTTTGAAAATAAATCATTACCCTTGATGTATTTTCCTCCCCCAAAGTCAGTACTTCATGCCCCTTTGTTCTGTGTTGACATATGTAATTAGTTATACAATCTTAACATTTGCCCTCCATTTCATTTCAATTTATGTCAATTTAACAAACATTTATGCCCCCTTTCTTTGTGTAAAGCACTGTGCTAGGCTCTATGTGCCATAAAAAGTGAGCAAAGTTGTATTTCCTCTTCAAGGCCGTTACTTGGCAACTAGGAATGTCCTCTCTCAAAAGTTAAAATGGAGTTGATAAAGTGTCTATAAAGGCATTTTGAGGAGCAAGTGAAATGACTTACATAGTTCTCAGCACATAACAAATACTACTGTCTATTACTTGATATTATGCTACATTTAATATTATTGACAAATTATTTCTTTGATCCATGATAAAATGCCATGACAAAAGTATATAGAATACAAAGCTAAGTATGTTAATAGCAAGAGGAGACCTAGCAGAGAGCATTTTCAGCTACTAGTTAAACATCATCAGTAATGGGACATACCAACATCATTTACCTCTTAAAGGGCACATCGCCTTTGTGATATTCTTGCCCTAACTATATAACTTGAATTAAATCACAAGAAAGTATCAGACAAAGCCATTAAAAAAAAATTCTACAAAACTGTCGACACTCTGGAAAGTGTCATGGTCATGAAAAACAAAGATTTGGGAACTGTCTCTGACTGGAGAAAATTAAAGAAGTATGCCAGATAAATGATCAGGTAAAGAACATTAATGGGACAATTACTGGAATTTCAATAAAGTCTGTAGATTAGTTAATGGCACTGTTGCAATGTTAATTTCCTGGTTCTCATCACTATTTTATGACTATTTAACTTATTGGGGAAGTGAGGTGAACGGTGAACAGAATTCTTTGTACGATTTTTGTAATTTTGTTGCAATTCTAAAATTATTTCAAAATACAATTTTTTTTGCTGAAAAGACAGGAGTGGTATAAAATACAGATGTAAGATAGGGAATTCTTCCTCAATTCTTTCTCAAAAGGAGGGGACGTGGATAGCAGAAGAATTCTGGAAAAATGAAAGCATTTGAGCTGGGGTTTGATACTTTCAATACTGAGGAAAAAATTCTAGGGAAAAAAACTGCAAGCAGCAAAAAAGCAAGATATGTTTTGGACATAAGTTATCATGCTTCTTTGGAGCTCAGTGTCTGGCTGCAGTCAGACATTGCATTCCCAGTCCCTGACCCTGCGAACGTGTTAACTGACGTGGTATAAAAGACTGCAGAAGTGAGTAAGTTAAGGATCTTGAGATGGAATGATGATCTGGATTATTTAGGTGGGCCAATGTCATCACAAGGGTCCTCATAAGAGGGAGGCAGGAAGATCAAAAGCAGGAGGAGGAGGTGGGACAAGGGAAGCAGAGGTCATAGTGACATACTTTGAAGACGCAGTAAGAGGTCATTAGCCAAGGAATGCTCATGGCCTCTTGAAGCTGGAAGAGAAAAGAAACAGATTTTCCTCCTTAAGTTTCCAGAAGGAATGGCATCTTTATTTTAGACTTCTGACCTCCAGAATTTTCTTACAAATTTATTTTGTAAGAACAAAATTTATTTATTTGTAAGAAAATAAATTCATGTTTGTTTAGCCACTGTTTGTGCTAATTTGTTACAGCAGCAATAAGAAACTAATAGTTTCTGTCATCTTACCTTGGGCCGATTTCAGTTTCACCTCCATCTGGACTACCATTATAGTCCTACCTGGTCTCTGTTTTAATTCTCCATCCCTTCCTTCTACAAAATGATATCAGATTTATTCTTTTCAAGCCCTGGAGTAATGATGTTATTCCTCTAAACTGAAGCTTTCAAGGGTCCCTAGTACCTGTTAAAAACATCCATACTTATTATCATGGTATTTAAGAATCTGACCCAAAGTTAATTTCCAACTTTATCTGGATTTCTCTGCAGCAATAACTTTTCATTCAAGCAAATGGATTTAGTCACAGTCTCCAGAGGTCTTCTCCTGTACATCAGGATGTCAGTTGTGAAGGTCCAGGTCCTATCTCCACACTTCCATATCCTAACCCACATTGATTTCTCTCCCTAATGAACTTCTACTAACTGTGCTCTGAAACCCTCAGGCCATCTTTTCTTAGTGTCCAAGCCCGAAGTAAAGGCTCCAACTCACAAACGGCCTTAATGCCTGAGAACTGAAATACAGAAATATCCCAATGAATAAGATTGCCATTTGAATATATGATCCAGGATTTTGTAAAACTGTGCAAATCTGGGAGGCAGATTTAGTAAACACTCAAGTCAATTAAGGTTCATAAAATAAATAGAATTCTGAAAGCAAAACTAAAACTAATAAAGAAAAAACATGTTCCAAACAATATGCTACCATGGCGAGGCAGCTCTGTGGTTGTTTTTCTGTGTTCAAATCCTGGATCTATCACTAGGCAGTTTTACTGCCACAGCTGAGACCTCTATTGATTAAAACAAGCAACTGTCCTTGCTCAGGTGTTACCATTAGCACATTTTCTGATTATAGTATTTAGTTTCACATATAGATCTTCTTACCAAGAGAGAATATACTGGCACGAAGTGTGGTTCCATTGTACATTTCTAAATCAGTATTTGGGTTCATACACCAGTCTCTTGTGGCTTTGTTCAAGTCAATCACTTAAGCTGAGTCTGAAATTATATAAATCAAGTGAAGGAGCTGAAGCAATTTGCTGCACTGCTCTGGACAATGAAAGTAACTTTACGCTATCTGCGTCTGAATTATTGAGGCAGGTTGTCTGTAATGATCAAATCCACCAGATTACTGCTCAGCTTTTCACTCTCATTTGCATAAATAGCCTCCTTGTACACCTGGCAATGTCCCTGGAAGTGCTGGGCAGCAGCTCCATTGAAAAAAATAACAATTTCGAAGCTTAAATCATTTCATGTTTTAGTAAGATGACAACAGCAGGATATGCAAGCAGCAGACAGGAAATTCCTTTTGGACAATGCTTGCTGAAAATGCAGAACAGTTAGTTAAGAGTCACACAATACAGTTGTGTGCTTTAAACCTCAGCAACTGAAGCCTATGACACCCATGGAGAAACTTGATGATTCGGTTTCATAGTGTTGCCACAAGCATCCCAACTGAATCGGATCCCCTGAATCTGTGACTAAATGAAACTGAAGAAAGCTAAGAAGCGTTTAGTTTAATTCACAATTCCTTTCACATTCTGGTATTAATAGTCATATTATTTAATGTGCCTAAGCACTTCTTGATGAAGCCCCTCTATATTCTTTTATTGAAATCCTTTTTGGTAAATGGTTACAGGATCACAGAATGTCCCAACCCCCACCATACATGTCTAGAAAAAAATATTGAAATATGCCATGCTTATTTGAATAATATCTCACTGCACTATCGTAGTATGCCACTGCAGATTAATACAACCAATCACATAAAATCAAACTCAGTCTGTGGAAAGAAAGCTACTCAATTCAGAAACCCTCAGATTACCACAAATTCAGAGGCAGTGGAGGCTGACAAATTCGACAAGCTTTCTAGCTGACCTTTAAATGATTTTGAAGAAAAGGGCAGCTCACTTGAATGGGACCAAGAAGTGCTCACCTAAGTGAAAATATTTGGCAAGCAATGGGCAAGCACCTGTCAGAGGGCCTGCACTTCTGCTACTTTTAGATTTGAAAGAAAGGACTTTTGTTTAAATCAACTCTCGCAGCCAGAACAATACCTCCCTACATACCAGCTGGATCCTTCAAAAGTCTGAACTAAAACTCTCTCAGATCAAGTATATAATGCTTAAAAATCATCAGTGGATTCCCATTGTCTCTAGCATGAAATCCTAACACTTCTTAACATGGTCTTTCACACTTTGACCGTGACATATCTTTAATTCTTTCTTATTTTAAAGCTTTACGTTAAAAAGTTTTTCCAATTATAATAGTAATATGTGGTTATTATAGACGAGCTGAACTACAAAGAAGTATAACACTAAAATAACGAGAAATAACCACTATCATTTATATTTAATATTACTTCTTGACATGTGCTTTTTACTATGTAGTTACACATCCTCCCTGGGCCCTTCTCTTTCCCATTTGGTTCTTTTCTATATCAGGTCTTTGTTCTACCTTTTCATCCCCAATACATAGGGATTCATTCGAAAGGAATCATAATGAAACCATTTTAGGCTATAAGGAAATGGCAGCTAAGGAAAATGTGAAAGGGCGCTGACTGGACAGTAAATACAGCACAGCAGGTGGCCCTGCTGAAGACAAGGCCAGTCACCATGACAGTACCATTGCTTCCAACTATATCCCACAGCTCCAGCCAGGGGCTAATGACATGACAGGCCAAGGATTCCCTAGAGCGCAGTTGAAAAACCACTGATATAGTTGAACTCCTTCATTTTACAGATAGAGTCCCAGAGGAATAAAAAGTTTACTCAAGATCATTCACTTAGTAGTAGCATCAGAACTAATAACCAAGATTCCATGTTGGTCATGGTCACGAATTGTTTGAAATAACATAGCCATTATAGAACTTATTTTATGGGTATAAATAGAAATATTTTTAAAGTGCCAGGAACTGTGTAGGGTCCTGAGATTTTACCTTATAAACTCACAAATAAGCCTGTTACTATTTCATGGGTACTGAAAAAAGGCATGAGACCCCAGGGTCAGAAACAAAGGACTTTGTTCCTCACGGTAGAGGCAGTGGCCACAGCTTCATGGTCACCTGCCTTGGATCCCCATGTTCCCCAGGTTTCATGCGGGC